>JAHWFP010199853.1:218562-235215 GCA_023313725.1 Lithobius niger
CCCCCCCCCCCCCCCCCCCCCGCGCAAAAAAAAATTCATTTAACTTCAATCGCAATAACAGTCACAGAACCTTTTTTTCATTTCCGGTGCAACACTAATAGACTCACAAATAGGCTCACTAATAGGCTCACAAAATTCACAGCAATGCAGCTGTTCGTGTCTTGTACACTCTGTGGATTATTATGAAACAACTTGGTACATTACAAAAAAACGTTGACTCCTCCCCGCCTTTAAAAAAAAAATTTATTTTGTTTTAAAGCCACATTAGCCCAAAGAACAACAAATGCATGATTCAACACTTCGATAATTTTTATTTGCTGAATGTTCGCGAATTTGCCGACTGGAGGAAGTGACGGTGAAATTATGGTTAAAAAAGTTAACAATCAGCGATGCATCGAGAGGTGTGTATTTGCGGAACTGCCATTGAAAAGAAAAATAATGTAAACAAAAATAAATATTGATATGAAAAAAAAACCCTCTCACCTTGATAAGTACGGAACGAAACAACCTACTCCTCCTAAAAAAAATAAAGCTTTGTTTATATCTACAGCGCCACATACTTACCAGACGTATGCCTGCGAAAAATAAAAATATGCAACAACAAAATCCCTAAAATAAAAAGCGAACCTCCAATGATTTTAGTGGTTAAATAATCTTATGCTTGGCAGAGAGAAAATTAAAGATAGCAGTCTGGCTCATTTGTTGACCGATACCTTTGTAATCAATACAAAATATTTCGCTATTTTTTTTTAACTCGGCTTATTTGTAATTTGAATACACAGCTTCTAAGACAGACCTCTCTTCTGTGCTTGTTTGTACGTTGTCGTTTGTGCAGCCCAGTATTGTCACTAGATGGCGGTAGTAGTAAGCGGGAATTGCGGCCAATTCCAGGCGTGACGTAAGCTACCATTGTTAGCGATTGTCCGTGTCATATTTCTGCAAGTATAGTTTCTCTAGTTTAACAGTACTTCGAGACTAACGTGTGGCTTCTAATTTTTCTGGTCCCGTTCATTTCGTAGAGAGCAGTTGGTTTAACCGAAGCTTCGAATTATTAAACCCGTTCAAGAACCGTACGCCGGTTACATGGTGCACCTTGCGTTCAGCAGGCCACACCGTCACCGCTGTTCCGTTGACCCTCCCTCCGAATCTTAGCATAGAGATATTGTCAATAGTCGGTACATTTATATATCGGCGCGCAAAGTCCGCTGATATATATATATCAGCCCGCACGCGGCAGATATATATATATCAGCCCGCACGCGGCAGATATATATATATATCAGCCTGCAACGCTGGAAGATAAATAAATAAGGACGAATTATATGTATATCAAAAAGAGATTTAAAATAAAAGTCCGGTATATATATATATATATATATATATGCGCCGCAGCACCAGCTTATATATAAATCAGACGTGTTAAAGCATATTATTTATAAATGAAAGACGAGTGTGCAAAATTATTTGTAAATTGGAGTCACTATTTACAAATAATTAGTAACTGATGTCGGGAGATTTATAAATGTGTTGCTTTGATCCGCCGTTTTACATATTCTGGTGAAAATATATAAATGTTTGGTTGATGGAGTCCGATTTATATATTACGGAAACAGCAGTTCAAATATTTATAAATCACAGCAAAAGTTCCGTAAATGCGACAAAAAATGTAGTAGTTTTCAACTTTACACGTGGCGCCCCATAGGACAGGAGGAGAGATTCATCGACCAAATTGATGCGCAAAGTCTCACGCAAGATAGAAACGGCGAAGAACACCATCAAGATGGTAGCAGTCCCCCCCCCCCCCAAGGAATAATGCCCCCTCACCCTTGGGGAGGGGAGTCGGGGGGGCTAACTGGTCGTGGAAGTCTAGGAGAGCGCTGTAAGCTTCCCCGGCAAACTCTCGGCCTGGAAGAAGGTCGTCTTTTCCGCATAACATTCTAAGCGTTCTTCGTTCGTATCTTTCATAGTTCATTTGAATTCGAAACTTAGGCTGTACTTCGCTAGTTAATGCCAATTAAGTCCTCCCCCCATTAAATCGTGATTCATGGATTGTACAAATTTACACACAAATTACCACGTCTTGAAATTCGACCAGCCTATTTCCTTCGAATTAATGACGTGGTGTTATCAGATGTATGGCGCATTTGATCTCGTTAAGCTCTTGTGGTGTACCAATACTTTTCAGGTTGGATATTGAACAGCCGCAATTGCGTCATCAGGGGAAGGTTACGCAAGTTGAAGTGGCAAGTTGTAGCTAACAAAACGATGTACGATCGTATATATATATAGAAAGTTGAAACTGTGGGTCGATATAGCTGAATAAAACGGATGCCGCTAACGCGCACCGAACTCCACAAGTAGCCTACGTAAAGTTTTACAATTTAATAATTTTCGGCCATAACCTTACGGGGCTTGTTCACCTAAATCATACAAAACACAATGATGAGCGTGAATTACCTACAATAAAACGGTATAAAAGTCAAAAAACGGTACTGACAACTTAAATACACAGAAAAAAACACGAGCACAGATGCAGATGCAAGGTAACAAACGCTCGTCCGCCATTTGTCTTGCATCTGTGCTTGTGTTTTTTTTTCAAGTGGTAAGAACTTTTTTTTTTTTTTTTTACTTGTTTACCGTTTTATTGTTAGCAATTAAGCAATTATTGTAAGTAAGTAGTCATCGTGGCTGAGCGGTGAGAGAGCTCAGCCTGGTTGCTGGAGGATTGCGGATCTGGTCGAACCCTGGAAAGGGGATCTTGGCAAAGTCCCCGCCAGGACTGCCGGCCAGGGTAGCGCGAGAGGCTACCATGCTCCCTCAGCGGCGATGGGATGTATTCTGGCTAATTCTGGACAATCTTTTGGCCCCGTCGATGATCGGAGGTTTACCGGATCGAATCCCCGGGCTGGCACCTCCCTTTACCAGATTTCTTCTTCTCTAAAGCACGCGTCAGAATCATCCGATTTATTCAGATGTATGATCGTATTATCCGGGCAGGTTGCCATTATAGCTGCGTATTGCGAAGACTCATTTGAGCGTTGATGTCATAAGGCCGGAAATTGGAAATTGGTTACACTTGTCCTGAGAGTACGAAAACAACGGGACGTAAGCAATATCGAATGACTTGTTCATTATTTAAAGGCATTTATTTCCCATATCACAAATCAAATAAGCAACTATATTTCCCAGCCCTTTTTATTTTTGGCTGCCTGTGGAGTATTCCACAATTCGAATGAGATTGATCAAACGTGGCGGGCCTATATGGACGTTCATCCACTCCAAGATTTAGTCACAGTTCATAAATAGCATTAAAAAACAATTATGCATACAAAATACGGACGTAGGCCTTGAAAAAAAACATAATGCTGTATAGGAACAGATAAATAAAAAGACACGAAGGCCATCACGTCGCACTAAAACGTGTAAATGAATCTCTAGCATCTCACAAAACAAGCTGGAGCTTCTTTTACACGTTGTGGGACGCTGATGGCTTACATGTCTTTATCTTGTATCTCTTTCTTATAAGCATTAAGTTTTGTTTAAGGCTTAGGCTACATTCGTATTTTATACGCTTACGCGTGTTTTTTTTTTAACACTGTTGTGTGCGCGGCGTATCTTGAGTCCTGCTAGTATTTTGTGAGCGGCTACGTCTTTCTGGATGGGGTGGCGTTAATCGATGGCCGCCATTGTTTTTGTAACCATCTTGGATATCAACAAGGTACTCTGCTATACTGAAAACGTACAATCGATTTTCTGTGTTCGTTCTGCGGAGAACTCAAGATAAGCCTTGGACACTATATTATGTTGTTTTTTTTTCTTGGAGATATTTCAGATAAATTAAATAACCAGACTTGCGATGTACGAGATAATCGTGATGTGATATTAAATTCAGGGCGGAGAGCCAAGTGGGCTCGAGAACGGTTAATAAATACAGATGCAAACGTATTTACGTTGCCTTTTGGAATTACATGTCAGACTGTTTGAGCGGGGAATCAAACCCACGACCTTTGAAACCGTTGAGCCATACTGAAACGGAGGTATGAAGGCCGTGGCTCAACGGTTGGACATCGGCCTTTCGTTTCAAAGGTCGTGGGTTTGATTCCCCGCTCAGGCAGTCTGACATTTAAGTCCAAAAGGCAATGTAAATAGGTTTTCATCTGTATTTATTTAAGTGATACGAGATAATTGAGTTGAATGCTTGCGAGATAAATCGTATAAACGAGAATTGCCATAAAGAAAATAAATGAACTGGAAATAACGAGATAAACCCAGATTTTATGGAAATTAGGTAAATGAGATTTGACACAAAGGAGATAATCAAGGTTAGAGCTTATTATCCGGTGAACGAGATTTGAGGTAGATATTTTATAGTATTTATTCTAATATGTATCCTAATATTTATTTTGATACTCAGTTCTCTTCATCAGCCTGCTTCCAATAAAATTCGTATCTGCAGATTTATTCGTAGTTACTATTCCGGATTTTTTTTCTCCACAAAACACTGCGTGTATTAGCAGGTGTACCTTGTTTGTTTCATGTATAATGTATTTTGACTTTTCCTGAAGTACTTTTTCCTTCTAAACTCGAATTCGATGAGTGCCAGACGCTAAATGTTGAGCAAAATGTTTTATGACGTGAAAGAGACGTTCGTGTAAAAGTTTGTTCGACATAGCGGGTAAAAGAAACGTCGTTACGTCTTTGGGAGCCCCAGTGTAATTTGTAGCCCTCGAATTACGCTAAAGAATGGTCTAAACCTTGTCTTTCTACACTTACAGTTGCGGAGTTACGTCCCGATGAATATTACGTCATTTCCCGTCTTCGTGACATTTCCTCGACGTGTGGCTTCCCTGCGGGTCGGAAAAAGGTCGTACGACTTTGGGAGCCGTAATATAAAAAACGTTAAAGTATCTTACATTATAAACCAAAGTCTCATAGCAGAAATGAAGCAACCGCAACGACGACCCCCGGAAGGGGAACAACGAAAACGTGCGAGTGTGTCAATTCTTTGGCATGAAGTTGAAACTGGTACGTTGTTGCCCTGAAAAGAAGTTGAAATTGGCACATTGTTGCCTCGACTAACAATTTGCTCTGCGCGGTCATCGCAAAGGCATGTCTTAAATGACGTCATGTACGAAGGACAGTTATTTTTCGCACGCTACTGGGAGTGGGGAGAGGCCTAACGGGGAATGCCCGTTGGTGGGGCAGTTATTATATTAGAGCCACTATTTGATTACGACATTGCTTTGCGGATGGAGACGATTGACGGAAAGGCAGCACCGAGCAAATACTGGGAAACAACCACGGGTCAAACAAATCCCCGGGCGAAACCGGGTACGATGCTAGTATTATACAGGGTGTTCGGAAATTGGTGTCAAATATTTTGAGGGTCCGCTGTGTGATCAAAGATAAGAAGAAAAAGTCCTATAAACATGGGTCCGGAAATGCACCAGTCTTTAGTTACAGCCCCCCCCCCCCCCTACAGATTTTTGGTAAACAGTTCTTAATACCTCGTAATGATTCACCGTTTCCATTCCAAACTCAGGATATGTGCCATATCATACCTGGTATTTCAGTACTTCATAATACAGTATTGGGTCGCACAACTTATCAGAGGGAGAGGTAATTTTCTTATGGGGGGGGGGATCAAACGTGGGGGAAGAGAGGAGTAACTGCTTTGGTCTTGTACTTTAATGAGACAAATTGTAGAAAAAACACATCGTGTGATTGAAAACAATCGAAAGTAGTACTGTACTTTCTTTCCTTACGTGTAAAGACCAAGTAGGTTACACCGTTTTCCAAGTTTGTGCCCCCCCCCCCCTCCAAAAAAAAAAACAACTACTGTACGTACATCTCTGTGGAGAGCACCAAACATTATCAATCGGGTATCCTCGCCATTAAAAGAGAGGGATTTAATGTGTTTATTTTCTACTCTTCAAGCAAAGAAGTTTAAAACGTAAAAGTGGGGGAATCCTTAGAATTCGGATGATCACTTGTTTCATTGGCCGAAGCGGCGAGAACAACATTACTGTACTCAACCCACACATTTGAATTTGGTTGCTTATTTGTTTGTTAGTAGTGTATGTAACCGTCCTGTAACATATTTAACATAACCGTAACAGTCGCCTAGCGTCGGGAACAGGGCAAAAGCTTTTCGGAGGGATCGAACGGGTTACGATGGCAGGTTACGGTTACAGTGTTACGTGACGGTCACAGCTTCGAACATGCGGGCGTGTAAAAACGGTAGGTTAGACAGGCACAGGCAGGACAAAGAGTCTGTTACACCACCTTGTGTAGTAACCTATAGTAGGTTAGGTTAGGTTAGGCGGGCGAGTAAATAGAGCGAGAGAGTGTTCGGTCACTACAGACAGTCTATCACGTTTTCAGTTACGACTCGAAATGTATTACAGGAGTTGCCCCGGTGTTGATGATGGGTTACTACGGAAGAAGAAGCGGAGCACTAGTAGGAGGGGGACATGTAGAAAAAGAAGAAGAAGAGCGATAAAATGAAACGGCCAAGTTCACGACCATGGTCTCGCTATTCCTCTCAGTCAGCGGCATACAAGGACAACCAGTAGTTAAAGGGAGAAGAAAATCTTTCTTCCATCCTCGTACTACAGACCGTCGTTACGAGCATGTCACTGGCCAAGTGGGATACCCAGGCAACTCCCACGAGGAGGCCCATGGTCAACTACAACATGTAAACGCATGTAAGAGTTACGCATTGTAGTCGTTGCCCAAATTTTGACCCTCGAATCGTTAGTCGATCGAGGGTTGTTTTTGACTATAGCGCGCAGGTTTTTATGGCGCTAAAAAATAAGTTAAGTCCAAATAGTGCAATCCTATTTCGAACGAAATAGAGGCCCCATGGAAAGTAGGGAATGTATCAGTTAATAAATGTGAAATGGCCGAAAGGTAAAAATGTGAGCTTCGAGAAGGATACAAATAAAAAAGACAAATACGATAGGACATGCATCTAGGGTTTATTTCTACGAATGTACAAATCAAGAGCTCTCAGTGAGACTCCTATACATGTAAAAGCTTAAGAGCGTGCAAAAACATAAAAAGTAAGTCATGCGAGGACTAAGAAGAGCCGAATGATCTTAAAGAGTTCGAACGAGTAATATAAGGAGCATGCAGGACATGTACACAATTCATCACTTCCCAATAGTCAGTCAGTCATAAAAGAGCCTTACAGCTCTGCACACACTCTTGGTCAATGTATGGCTTGGGTGTCTTCAATTTAAAATGTCTCTTCGTGAATCGCTCGACTCGCCGGTCGTTAAAATCCTTGGTCATTGGATGAAAAGCCTGTTGTATGCGGGTCATCGGTAGTCCATTCGCCTTGTGATATAGATAGTAAAGACAGTACTGGCCGCATACCGTACTACATGGTCCTTGGTAGGTGTGGAGGTTGTAGTGTTTGAATACAGAGTTTCTTTTGAGGAAACGAAGAATGTTGATGTTTCTCGGTTTCAGACCGTAACTGTCGAAATAATCGACGCTCGATTTAGGACGATCGAAGAAGATGGCTACCCAGTGACTTCCAGGTTGAGACGAAGGGTCCAAATTGACTATATAAGCAGAATGTTCGGCTATTCTGGGTAGTTGGTCCGAAGCAAAAACTCCTCCGAACAAGGGTCCAATTTTCTTGTGACAACTGGCTGCAGTTCTCAGTTGATGGGTTTGCATGTCGTTGTTACTAATGGTCGTAAAGCACGTTTCTAGTTTGATCGATTTCCAAAACGGTTTGATGCACCATGTAGAGCACCAAATTGATGGTTTCTTTAAGAGTTCTTTGAACGTGACGTCGATGCGAAGAGAGCCTTGTTTAATGAGATTATAGTGGCACTGTCCCTGGCTCTTATCACTAGTCAGGTCGAAGGCGTATAGAGCGTTGCCCGATGGGTACTCGATGTAAGTTATTGGTGGTGGTGAATCCGAAACGAGCTTGTCGGTGGCTTGAAACAAGGAATAATAATTGCGAACGTAAAGACCGTTCGTGTAGTCCGGTTTATATGGAATGGCGGGAATGGTCTTGCCATCGACTTGTAGAGCGAGATAATTCACGTCGTAGTTGGCGAAGTTGTAAGGATTCTTTGTAAAGTCCCCATTGTAGGCACTGTTGGAGACGAGACCGAGAAGACAAAATGAAGGAAGGTTTCCGAGTACCGCGTTGTCCAAGTTTCCTTGGAGACTGCCTTTAGGAATAGTAAACGTCTTCATTTCCACGCGGCGTACTGGATATTTTGCGGGACCGTCTTTCAACGCCTGCGTGAACCCGAGTAGGACAGCTGGTGATGGAGTGACTCGGCGTACAAACAACGTTGCACGAGTGATGTTGACTCGGTAAGTCGGACTAGTTTCGGAGCTCATCAAACAAAATGCATCCTTGCTTCTGGTCAGTTTGAGACGTAGGTCCACGTTGGTTAACAGAAGTCGGTCCTGCTGAAACAGGTCACAGTGTGGTCTTCCATAGAGGTCGATTACATTACTAGCTTTGATACGATTGGTACGTTTTTTCAGACCGTCGTTGGCACCGGTAGGGTCGGCAACATCGAAGGATCCAGCAACGTCTTTTTGCCATAGTTGACTGGTGAGGTGACTAATTCTAGGATCATTCCCGTAGGTCAGCAATGTTTCCAAATAACTACGGTACGAGTACCCGTTGTCAGAATTCGATATTTGTTTACCGTTTAAAGTGCAATCGCATTGCGAAAACAGAAAATGAAGAAGTAAATTGACGGGGCCTACTTTATCAGTGTCCGCCAAATCCGTCGATGCACCTTTAACTACTTTACATTGTACGTGTAAGAAAGATTGACTCAAGTCTAAAAGGCAGTCGGCAGCTCCAGGCACTACGAATTCGATCGGGGCGTTGTCAGATAATGTAGCCAGAGGATGATATTCGACTAAAGTGTCATCGTTAACAGTTACTTGTACGGGTGGTGAAGTAAAAAGTTCCAGTTCCTCCTTGGTGCAGGGCACCGAATCACGATCCGGCTTCAATGACATGTCGGTGTAGAATGAAGGGTCCTGTAGTAAGGTAGCGGCCTATATGTACTATCTAGTCAAAAATGTCAGATTTCCTTCTCGGCTGACGGCTGCGTTGCAATACAGGTTGACGGTGACGGCGGCGTTGTTGTTGTTTAAGGGGTTGACGACGCGGTCGTTTTCTTCCACTTCCGGACTGGCAACATTTCCTCTTCTTCCTCTTTCGACCGGTCCCCACCTGACCTCCCGTTACCGCTGAAACAGCGTCTTGTTTCGCAGCCTGCCATCTGTTCTTAGCAGCCTCCTTAAACGATTGCCCCGTTTCTACCTCATCCAACAATTTACCTCCGCTTCTCAAAGCGTATCTACCCACCCCGAATAAACTCCTTTTAAGAAATGGGACTGCCGAGCGAAATAGACCACTCATAAAATCACCGAAAGCCCCCGAACCTCGTTGTATTCGCCCGCCCGTAAAATAAGGAGCCCCACCTCTTTGCCCAGTACAATAATGATGAACGCAAACGCGAGGATCGATTCCGTGGTAAGGGGAACGCATTTTCAAGAACGACGTCTAAAGTGTAGCGTCAGGCTAACCTCTCCCGAGTTAAATGGAATGGCTATCCCCATGTCCGACATTATATAGACTCTAATGGTCTCGAAATTAAGACGCGCGAGAGGTTTGTAGTAAGGCTTAGTAAATATTACATTAGTCACATCCCCCTCTCCAATTCTAACCACTCGCAACAAAGGAGCCAAAACATCTCCGACCAAAGTCTCCGCCACTATGTCGCTGTAAATATAAAGAGAATCGAACCCTCCGACCAAGTTAAGCTTTGTTTCCGATGTAACCGATCTATGAAAAAAATGGTCAGCTTTAAACCCTATTCTACTCGACAAAGTCTTGTTGAAACTCACGCTTAGTACTTCCAGAGGAGTAGCTTCATTATCCGGCGATAAAAGGATGGAAGGGAACCGTATGGTCATTACATCTCCGACTTCCCTATATTCGAACCTAGGATATTTAAAGGCGCGTACTCTTTCTCTCATGGCCTGGTTCAATGTTTTCGCGATTTCGTGTCCCGTTTGATAGTAACCGGGAGGTAAAGTAACGTTGATGGTAGATACAAAAGTGACGTAGGATACCCACCAAGTCCCATCGTTGAATTGTTGGAGAATACTTTCGGTTGTAGCTCTAGTATGGGCCTTTACATCGTCGTAATAACTCTCTCTCAACAACCTATCCGATCTGTCCCAGCCTAAAAACCTGGCTAGACTGTAGGACAAGCACAAATTAGAATCTGGAGGTAGTTTATGTTTAATTTCAACGCGCCTACCAACTTGATCGTAACTGAAAGTGATGGAAGGCATTCCCAACTGATTTTCGATAGTCTTATTTAAAAAGTTTAAAACCTTATCAATCTGGTACGTGAAAAACACAAAATCCTTATTGAAAACTAGATCCAGCTCGGGTTCCACGGTCAGTGTGGTTTCCCCACCAACCACTTTGTGTCGATTAAGAATCTCGAATTTAGTAGGTTCGGGTATATCGAATTCTTGGTAATTGTACCTGGGAAATTTAACGTAAGTACGGGTCCCGCATTTTAGAGTTATTCCGCTACCGGATGGTACGTTAGCCCAGTTCCTCGAGTACTGAAACTCGGCCAGTCCGACTTCCCACCCATCACCGGGCAGACTTATTCTCTGAGCCAGTTTTGTAGTATAATCATTCAAGGAATTATCCGGAAACAAATCTAAACTAGCATTAGCGGGAAGAGTGGCGTAGAAACTGTCAGCGTCCATGTTTACAGCTTTTTCAAGTCCTTAGCAGGGATCCACCGGTTATGACCGCTGTCGTATCCCTCGAAAGACACGAGATACTGTTTGTTACGTCCGATACCCTTGGATCTCAAGACCTTGTCTACTCTGTGGTAGTCCTCGTCGTCCTTTTTAATCACTTTGGTTACCTCCGGTAAATAAAACCGACCCTTGATTTCCTCGTCGTTATAATCCTTAAGCCTAACCGTGATTTCCCCGGATCCTTTAGGTACCAACACGTGAGTTACAAAAAAGATTTCTCTAGACCATAAGCCTCTATAACCTTTATCAAACTTCCCTTTAGTAATAGATATTCGTACTTTGTCCCCTACTCGTAAAGGAACCTTTTTTATCTTAGAAGAAGCCATAGCACGACCGAGTTGTTTCAAGTCATCGCCGTACAGTTTCCGCCACAACTGTCTATGATTCTGTAAAGTTACTTCATTGGGCGTCATACCAGTTGTGGAGTGCCTGGTGTTGTTGTAAGAATCGACAATTTTCTGGATGACAGGGATGTAGTGGTAAGTACCTTTAGAGGTGAAGTACCTATGCAATCTCGCTTTAAGTTCGCGCTGGTACCGTTCAATTTTCGAAGTTTTCACATCGTCATTTTCCGTAGTATAGAATTTAATCCCAATTTCCTTAAAATAATCCTGCACTTCTTTCGCTCTGAATTCGTTCCCTTTGTCCGAGCTGAGATGGGCCGGTGGATGAGGCATACGTTTAAACATCTTCTTAAACGCTAGCAGTATCTCGGACCCAGTCTTGGTTTTTAAAATTTCTACCCATACTTTTCGACTGAGCCCATCCATGCACGTTAAAATGAATCTATAGGGTTTATTATAAGGTCTTAAAGACACCATATCGCTTAGGTCACAGTCCATGTAACTTCCTAACCCACCGACTATAATCCTGTTACGTTTAAATTTATATCTGGTAGGTCTATGTATCGTATAACTATCTTGCTTTAAAAGCCAATCTTTAATTTGAGCTAGAGTATACTTTTTACCGTCCCTTTTCGCCCGAAGGTGTAATTTAGGAGCCGGCGCGTAACTGCTGGCTTCTCCAGGGCTGTCGTAATAGATCCTAGTGAGGTAGGCATCCATCGTCGTCTCAGACAAATCGTTCCCATTCGATATTAGGCATGTTGCTAGCACGGCGTTTAGCTACTCTCGGTAAAATCGTTCGTGTAGGCAATTTCGTCGTTTTCTTTTTGGTGGTGGTGGTCGGACTTCCTTGTAACGACAATGTAGGTGGTCCTAAGGAAGGAGTAGGCGTGGTGACTGTTAGCACCGGTGCTGCTGCTGCTGCTGCTGCCGTCGACGTGGATACTGGAGTGGAAGTGGCGGGGGCGGCAGATTTTAACCTGAATTGATCGATGTATTGGTCTCTCTGTTGTTCCAACTGACCAATAAATTTCGCTTTAAAATCCAAAGGTATATCGTCAGAGTTTAAAATATTTTCGATTTGGTTTTGAATATTAACCAATTTCGAATAAATAGCACCTTCGGGTTGATATAAAAATCCGTGGGGTTGCGGGGCTGCTGTCGAACCTTCGTTGCCGTTGTACCGTTGTTGTTGTTGTTGGTGGTACGCATCCTCGGGGATGAGGTACATTTTCTGTAGAGAAGAACTCATGTTTTCTTCTTCTTCTTAGTTCCCACCTTTGAATATACCTCCGAGGATAGATAATGCTGCGGGAAGTATCCAAGGTAAAATTGCTCCACCGGACTGGACTATAACTTTCTTGCGATCCTTAAATGACGCTCGTTTGTTTCCCAGTAACCTGATTTGCTTTTTATATTTTCGTAGCTTGCATCGGGTGGCTGGTGATACTTTGACCCTACTGTGTAGTAAATTCAACGCAATTTCTGATATACAGTTAATCTGAGACTTGTCAGCGTGCTTCAATAGATTCTTGCGTTGATGTTTACTAATTTTACACAAAGCTTCTAAGAGAGCACGATGTTTTCGTACATTCTCCATCGATGGCCTTACACGTAATAAACTAAAGTCGGCATTTCATCGGGAAATATAGATGTTCGTAGTCTAGTCAACTCGTTCGATTTAGGGTGTAAATCCACTACTAGGTACCCGAATTTTTGTCTCTGTATCGCGTCATTATACGCGGCCATAAACTGCTTAGTTTTAGTAGGGTAAGCCTGAGTAGAAAAAGTCATGATTTGACGTTTATCTCTTAAATTCCTTAAAAGTACCACGTACTGAGCATTAAGAGCGATATCCCTTTGGTTTTTACCCTGCGAAAACAAGTTCTGGGTCAAGTAAAATATAGAAAATTTCGAATGGTGGCCGTGCCGCGTGAACCAGTCTGCAATATTGCTACTAGAGGTCGCCACTGCCGACATTAAATCATCTATTACAAGAATTTTGTTGATATTAGGATCGTAATCGGATACGTTAGTAGGTAGACCTCTATGAAATTGTATCTTATCCGTATACTTTTCCATCCAGGGTTGATAACTGGAAAAATGCCAGTGTATTTCCTCGATCTTGGCATCGACCATAGTAGGTAAGTTGTCGATAAATTTCAGAACCCAAGACGTTTTTCCTCCGGAGGTCGGAGCGGCAATGATGCAGTTGAAAGGCACGTGGAATTGAGCGAAGTCAGGTACGAGCGTAGTGGTTGCCATGATGACTAACGTTTTGTTGTTGTAAGAGCGGTGGTAAATAAAGCTGGCAGTAAGGAATACGTTGCAAGAGCCAAGCTCCGAAATTAATAAGTAAAAATAAAACCAAGATCAAGCTTTTACCAATTTCGTATCTAGGGTCAGTGACGAATGAAGATGCCGTCGATGAAGATGATGACCGGCGAGAATCGTCCATACCCAACGAGATTTACTAACAGACTGACTGTCTCTACTTTCGACTAAGACTATTATCCCCAACCAAAACCAGGTAGCCAAAGGTTATATATATATATATATATAATTTTTTTATGTGGGGGGGGGGGGGGGGGGAGTGGGGGGGGGGGGGCAAGGCCCCGCCCGCGCGCGCGCGCGCCCAGCCCAGCCCGGCCCGCGAAGCTCCTTCCAGGGAGGCCGCTGGCCTCCCTGGAAGGAAATAGAAAGTGAAAAAAAAGCCTTCGTCGACTACTATCTATCTATCTATAAAATACAACGTGTATAGAAGCAACACCTTCCTTAACTAAATTTTGAAACCAAAAATCCTCGCATTGGTCTTTAAAGAAAATACATTCGCCGGCAGTCAATTCGACTTTACGTAATTTCATTTTAGGTTCATTTTTACCCCAGTACAATGTCATTAAAGGTACTCTTTGTCCTAATACCAAACCGGCATATTCTCGGTGATTGTCGTAAGGCCAATTATCGACTCGACGATTGTATCTAGTAACGGCACATTTTTCGAACGGTAGGCCGTTGCTGGAGAAATACTGACTGACTTTAACGTTCAAATCCTTCAGGAGTCGAGTCATTTCTTTATCTTCTCCACCATACACGGTACATTGTTTATTTCGAGCCCAACTGTCCACGTAAGGACCCCAATTAGTTTCGCGAAGCAAAGTGTCGTAAATCAGTTTGGCTTCGTCTTCCGAAAATAGTTTCACAGTTTTTAATAATCCGTCTTCTCTGATGGGTTCGAACCACGTTGCCTCGTGTTCTTTGTTATTCCTTCGACACAATTTTGCTAGCGTAGTAGTAGTAGTCATCTTTTTCTTTTTCTTCTGAAAACGGAAAGAAGAAAACTATTCAAGTATACGGTCTTCTTTTTTTTTTTGTAGAAATGTAGAAGGTGAGGGAGGGGGAAGGAGGCCGGGGCGTGAAAAGACAACGTGAATAGTATCTGGACTAACGCAACCTCTCAACTGTAGACATTTGCTTCTGTCTTTGAAAGAAAAACAGTCACCAGCTGTCAATTCGATTTTATGTAAGGTTAGGCTATTTTCGTTTTTATCCTGGTAAATGGCTACGGTTGGAGCAGTCGCCAGTATTAAACTAGCGTACTCTTCGTGATTTTCGTAAGGCCAAGAATTTATCTGCCAATTGAATTTATTAACGTAGCATTCTTCGAATAATTCTCCGTTGCTCAAGAAATGTGGCGACACGACACGATTCAAGTCCATCAGAAGTCGGGTCATTTTGTTATTGTTTTTTTTATTTTCTTTTCGGTCGTACTTGGTGCACTGAATATTCTCCATCCAATCGACGGGTGGACCCCATTTAGTTTCGTGATACAAAGCCGTATGGATTCGTCTCGCATCGCCGCTCGTAAATAGTTTTACAGTTTTTAACAATGCGTCCTCTCGCGTTTGATGAAACCATTTTGCTTTGTAGTAATTGTCGATCCAGTAAGAACATAGTTGCGCCAAAGTAGCCATCTGGAATTAAAAGAGAAATGGTACGAATGTAAAGGATTTAAAAATCGGCGGCTGGCTCTTCTCGCAAATGCCATTTAGTGAAAGTTAAAATAAATGCGGGATCTTTTAATAGAGGCCGTTGTGGAATTGTATGTTTGTAATATCGATTAGTCGGGTGTTTGATCACTAATAACGATGCTGGATCCAAAGCAATAGTAAATGACGGCCTCTCACCTACGAAGGTTCGATCGTGTTTCATTGTATAAATACGTTTGCCTAAAGCCAAGACGGCGACTGGAGCCAGTATATCGAAACCCTCTCTGTTAATATAGGAATGCCAAGGTTTATAAGCCATGCCACTTTCGAATTTCTCAACGTACAAGCAATCGAATCTTACTTCGCATAGATTCGAAACGTAATCCCTTACATTTTCCAAGAGCGGCGTCCAATTCTTGACACTCCCCTCATCCCCGAAATCCACCGTTTCTTCGGCGTCCGCGAAACAACAGTACTGTCTACGTATCTTATGACCACCACCTACTTCAATCGTGTCGTGCGGAGGCCCTAAAAATACGATTTCAGCTTCTAATCCAAATATCAAACGTTGCATTTGAGTTTTAGTAACTGTGTTGTGCATTACAGCTACATCGTGATGAGGTAGAAAAGAGTATTCTTTCGTGTACATGGTAGCTGTCATTATTCTTTTCGGTGGGAATATGTCCGAAGTCGAAGTTACTTCTTCCATTCTGTAAATAAAAGAAAGAAAAAAAAAGGTAGATACCTTCCTGTTTTCTTTCTTATTATATACATATATGTATACAAAAAGTGGTGAAAGTAAAGTGGGGTTTTCGTCTCCCCACCTCCTTCCATTTTTCTCGCGTCCTTCCGACAGTGCCAGCAGTCAGTTACAACCTACAACGGAGCTGCTACTGTAAAGGACTGCAACCACTCGACTACCACGACCATCCATCGTTGAGCCTCGTTGATGTGGAAGAAGAAGAAGATCGACGATTTATAAAGCGCTGTTAATACTTAACTAAAGTCCCTACTTGGAAAACCTAACCAAACCATGAACTACACTCCGATGAGCGTAGTCGGAACCGATATTAGTCCCTCCCGAGCAAGCTTGGATTTTCTTCTCTGACAAGCTCGAGCTTACTCGACTAAATAAGTCGAGCGTCCCTATAACTACCTATCATCTTTAAAATGTTATTAAAAAACAAGCTATATTGTGTTAGTTGATATTTTACAATACTTACCAATGACGGTGCGAGGCTATTTTTGGCCTGAAAATCGAATACGAGTTGTTCATGGAAAATAGTTAGTACCCCCAAGGATATGAAATGTAAGTTCGAGGGTCTACGTACCGTTTAGTAGCTACAGTACGATACGTTTTGTTTTGACTAGTGGTTAACAAACAATTGTTTCTTCGTACAATTTTTCGTGGCTCTGTAAGGACGACAGTTTCACCTCGGTCAATATTTTCGACCATTTTAGCGATAGTGTCAAAA
>JAHWFP010199854.1:0-64481 GCA_023313725.1 Lithobius niger
TTGGGGGGGGGGGGGGGGGAGTTTAACAAGAGAGAAGGGGATTTACCTGTAGGGAAAGCTCTAGGGTTGGGACGGTTAAACGTTTAGACGGTTAACCGGAATTTGGACGTTTAAACGTTTAGCATTTTTCGTTTATTTATAACCGAAAAAATGGGAAGAGGGTACTAAATTTGTAAACATTTGGTTGGAAGGTGTCAGTCTTATGTTTGTCTCGCATCATACTTAGCTTTTTTTTTTATTAATTATTTTATTCTGATTGGATATATCCATAAATTTTGTTTATATAATGTACCGTACAGTAAAACCTGAGATATCCGAACTGATGTTTTACTGTATTCGATTATCTAAACTGCTCTTGGCCAAAAATACTGAAAAACTTCGGCCAAAGAAATTGCTACACTTTCTGAACTGGGCGATCTTGGAATGCTGACAGCCACTGGTTATGCTTCTGCAGTATTTTTTTACCACTCTGCCATTTAAAAAAGTTTTTATTACCTTAAAGTTGTTTAAAGTCCTCAAATATTAACGAGCGTCGACAGCGCTCACGCAATTCATTGCGGGCCGCCATCTTTGCCTCCAAGCCGGCTGTACACAAAGGACGCTTGCACACTTGCTCCAATGGAAACGGCCGTTACTCGCTTTGCGTGACGTCATGTCATGACTGGCCCCGACGCATTCAACAGGCACCTAGCATGAAGCAACCAATCGGAGCTCGCGATACTAAAGGAGGCACCAGCGGCCGTTGAAACGGAGCAGTTTATTCGTTGAAATTAATGTCAACATCGATGGCAGCCGGAAAGGGGATTTCCCCGGAATTCCCAGCGCTCAAACGCGACAAGACGGCGGCTGCATGTTGTTCCGTGATTAATGTGTCACGATCGTTTAAACCACGTGCTATTTTCATCACACGAAAGTAATTAAACGCCAGTTTTGACGACTCCTACAACAAAAATAATAATCAAGGTAAATAAAAAATGTTAAGACTAGGCCTACTGCAAGATTTACTTTCCGCATCGACCGATCAAATAGAAAAAACTGCTACCCGATGTTTACTACTAGTCTGTTACGATTCGATGAATAGGTGAACTTTAAAAGGTGTTAGCATATTTTTTTCCCCCGGTAATGTTTTTGGACTTTTACCGAATATCAACAACTATCGTTCATAATGCTTTAATTTTTTTTTTAATAATTTGCGGTACAATTTAATTTTATCTTTGGAAATGCAAGTGTTGGTTATTTAGTTTTAATTGTAGTTAAACAACAACGCAGTTTTCAAAGCTTTTTTTTTTATTATTTTGTTGGGGGGGGGGAGAACCGTTTAAACGGTAAACGGTAAATTAGGTTCGTTTATTAAACGTTTAGGCAAATAACCGGTTTTTCCCAACCCTAGAAAACTCAACAGCTGAAAAAAAGTTAAATTTGTCTTTTGGAGAGGGGCAAAACCAAAGGCTGCCCATGGGGTGCCAAAAGTGTAGTAACCAAAGGGCGCCTGTGCCAGTGGCACAATGGCAGTATGGCCAGTCTGAGCCTGTGCTTGGGTAATGAGATGCACACGCACCAACTGTCCTACTTCCTCAACGAACGTAGTGATTCAAATTGTCCCCCTCCTTCATTGTGTCAACTTTCCAGGTTGCTGCTGTCAAGCTTTGTGTGTGTTTTAAGGGTCAATGAGCACGCGAAAGCCACCTCTAAGAGACAAAATAGGGTCCACTACCGCAGAAGCTCCGAGCAAGATGGCCGGCCTATCTAGATTTCGGCGCGTGAAGTTTAGAAAGGTTGAAGATTTTGGTTGCGGTTTCTGATATGTGGTTAGTTTAGGTTAAGTAAATTTGGAAAAAACTAACCTCATTTTCGAGAAACAGCGACCTTAATTTACCCTTTACACCAATGGAGATAGTACAACCAAAGTATACAGATCGATGGTGGACGCACTTGGAGCCGCTGTGGAAGTGGTTCCACAAAAGATGCACAATAGCCATCCACAGACTGAGAACGAGGCACAAGATTGACTTGGAACGAACAAGAGTGACGCTAAAATCCCACACATTTCAAAGCGGCACTCCTCCGCACCTTGGAGGCAATTGCTATTCAGCACTGCCAGGATAAAACAGTGCAGATTGTGAACGTCCAAGACCTTGCCTTTAAGCAAAGT
Organism: Lithobius niger; assembly: GCA_023313725.1. Lineage (NCBI taxonomy): Eukaryota > Metazoa > Arthropoda > Chilopoda > Lithobiomorpha > Lithobiidae > Lithobius > Lithobius niger. The sequence goes on from JAHWFP010199854.1 coordinate 2,153, forward strand.
AATAAAATTGTGACCCCCGAACTGTGTGAAAGACTGGAGACGAAGTGGAAGAAGTTCCCTATCAGGGGTGCATAAAATGCTTACTGGGCAAAATTTCCCACAAAATTTCCCCACAGATTTTTTACATTTCCGCAGCCTTTCACCATGTAGGCAAGTTATTTTTTAATGAATTTCCACAGTTCTTTGAAATTTCCCGTGAACCTTGTTCTAGCGTTCTTGCATATTCTGCACATCTGCTCCCTATTACAGCTGCTACAGCAAAACAAATGGAGCTTGACGGCAGCAACCTGGAAAGTTGATACAATGAAGGGAGTGGGGGGAGAATTTGAATCTCTACGTTTGTTGTGGAAGTAGGACAGGTGCGTGTGTGTCGCATTGCCCAAGCCTGAGGAAGAATGCCAGTATCAGCATTCTAAAATTTGCTAGTTTGAAGAAACGGAACACTTTTGGTGCTGCGTTACAAAATAGTAAGTGAAAATGAACGAAAACCAAAGTAAATTGTCCGTACCATCGTTAATTGAAGTGCGCTTTTCAATGGGGCCAATTTTAAACCTCTAGCTTAAACCAGTAAAAAGTCGATGTGGCAAAAACTAAAAAAAAAAAAAACACTGAATAACAGATGACAAAGTCCTGTATGGAAAATTATTAGCAAATATTTTAGGCTTGCTACATACTCTTTCAGCTTTGAGTTGTGCTGGGTACACGTCGAAGAAACGTGGTCAATAAAATGCCTGGTGCTTTTACTTGCAACCTCGTCCGTAAAACAAAAAAAAATGTTGTGCATGGCTTTATCAGTAAGGTTTTTAGAAAGCTCATGAAATGCGACGCTTAAAGAATGTTCCGAGCATTATCCCAAAATGGGTTGAACATTTGTCGAACGATGGACTGCAGCATTCGTGCGGCAACAGAGTCTTAGGTAAAAAAAAAAAAAAAAAATGTAAAAATTTTTACCGACGACTGCATTACAAGCGCTCAGGGTGACATTCTTCCTGAAAAACCGGGAACATTCAGGGAATTTATAAAATCTGGAAAAATGTATACTGAACGTCGGGGAATTTGAATATTTTCCAGAAAGTCTTTCACCTATAAAGAACAGATAATTCGAATTTAATTTTTTACTTCTCTTATTTCAGTTAAAACTTTGTCCTTTTTGTTTCATTTCAGATAGAGCGTAAACTCCATAGGCCTAAGTAGTATGGGATGTTGGGTGTGTTTGTAGTTTTGTTCAGATTATAACCTTTTCGCACTAAATTTTTGATTTGCAAAGTAATGCGATATAGTTATCACGATTTGAGTGAAATGGGAAACAAAAAAATGTTAGTCCCGTACTGCACCTTCCTTCGACCAAAAAAAAATCTGGGGAAAGTGTCAGTATTGGTCTGGAAAATCTGGAAAAATCGGGGAGTTCATCACGAGCTTTTGAACAACGTCACCCTGGTGCTACATGGACTGTAGGCTTTACATTAGGGATCGACCAGGGCACAAAAACCCAATCCGAGCCGAGTCAGAGTAGTGAACCGGGTTGTAGATTTCCAATTGTTTCTTTTAAAGTTTAATATGCAGATTTTTTACTTTTTCGTTTTTAAAAAATTTTTTTTTTGCTTTAAGTCATTTTCATTTTGCTTTGTATTGCGCAGAGTAAAAAAAAAAGGACGAAACCAACGTAAAAAAGCTATAAAATTTACCAGTAATTCTTTCCTCCAAATTTTTTAATTATAAACTTTACAGTTTTAAATAAAGTGAAGTCACAAATTGAACTGACCATTAATTCTTTGTTCCAATTTTTTTAAATAATTAAGTGAAATAAAAATGAAATGCATATTGAGACAAGATAAACTGGGAATAATTGAACAAGCATACTAAGTCATTAATAATAATTTCCATTAGGCCTACATAAATTAAAGTTTTGCTTAACACCGCAGCCTGTACATGTACTTTGACAAGGTCTCCTGTTGATGCAAAATAACAGGTTATGGATGTTTTCCACCACGGCAATAAGAAACGTCATTTTGACGGCCCTCCTGACTGGCCAGCTAAAAATGGTTTCTTTTGGCTAGGAAAACCTACATAACCTTCACCCGCCCTGCCTCCCCTCTTGAGTCACCGCCTGATGTATCGAGAGGAAAATAAATGACGAGAGCCTTTGCGCAAGGTTTTGCTTTTTCTTGTGTGCGGATTGCGATGGTACTTTTAATGATTTGCTGAGCTTTCCTTTTTTTCAGTCTATTGTTAGCATGCGGGCGCGCAGATTAGTGGTCCTTAATGTCTTGCACGAGTGCTAAAATAACCTCTTTGGTCTAGAGTATTTTTTTAAGCTACAAAACTACAATTTGTGTATCATTGGAGTAGTCAGTCGTGCATTCTACTCAGTACAATGCTATGATCTGAAGTTCTGTGTCGGTCAAAATAGGTCGTTGCCTTTGGTGCTTTTTTAACCTTTTAAGGACTGCATTTACACTAAGGGCTTTTAACTGACTTGTGGGAAAAAAATTGTAATTTTTCACCCACTTAGTAAGGGAATGAAACCTGTGTCATTTTTCCCTAAATAATCTGGCCTTCATATCCCATTTTTTAGTTTTACTGTAATTAGCTGGAAGTTTTCGATCTGACCTGGAGAAGAGCTGTAAACAATGATTATGCCGCGGGAGCATTTGGGGGCACTCTTTTTAAGTCCAAAAGGCAACGTAAATAGTTTGCATATGTATTTAACTCATTGCTCTTGTTAGCCTTTGGCTTTCCGTCTTCCTTCTTTAAAGGGTTGAGCAGTGTTTTTATTATGCCATTATAACCATTTAGTCAGTGTGGTTTCAAAATACAAGCTGGTGGGGGGGGGGGGGGGGCGGATTTAAACTTCTGGTGTAGTCTGTTTTCTTGAGGCTGTACCGAACGAGAATTTTTCAGCCGAACCGAACCGATCAAACCTTAAATAAGCCGAGCACTTCCGAACCGAACTGAACTGTTCGGCCATGTTCGGTTCGGTACAGCCTTACAGTTTTCTGACTTGAATCCAACATCTAACCGGCCATGTCTTTTAGGCATGTTAAGAGAAAGTGCTGGTTTCCTATTTTTTTGGTTTATTTATTTAGTTATTTTTTTTTTTTTTTAGACAGCGGATCAGGAACTGAGTCGGACACAGACTCCGATGTCCCAGAGCTGGAGAGTGTGGATGCGACGGGAGGTGATGGCCTCACAGATGCAGTGCTTCAGGGTCAGAGCCACGTAAGTATAAGCTGTTAAAAGAAACAATTTTTACTTGGCTGTGTCAGGACCACTTGACGAATTCCGATTCGATGCCAGTACTACTTATACGCAGGGCTGCACCAATACCACTTTTTGCAGATCCGATCCTGATACCTCAAGTACTGGGAGTTTAATACTGATGCCACAAATTCACATTTACTGTAAATAAACTTAACACTTTGAACGCGGGACCCGTACCAGATACGGGAGCGCGCAGCGTCACTCGAGCGCGGGACCCGTATCGCGTACGGGAGGCTTTTCATTCATAAATTGGCTGTAGTATTCTTCCCTTCAACGCCGTTTAAAAGCTTGATGCTGGTTGGCTGTAGTCTTGGATACGTCATCAATAGTTGAGCACTCGAATGAGGTCATGTGATCACTATTAGCCAATGATATTCATCGAAACAACGGCAGCTGCTGTTTACATCGCCGCTCCAGCCAAAATTCGACTTCCCCGTAAAACACAAAATGGCGGCGCGAGCGTCCACTTCAACTGCTAACGCTAGTCCCGTTTCGGATGAAGATGACGATGATTCGATGCAAAATGAAGACTTTATCGCTGAATATTTCTACGATTCCGATAGTGAAGGTGAATTTTTGGGGTTTGGAACTAATGAAAGTGAGTCTGAAATGGAAGAAACTGTTGACGATGATGAGGAGTTTGAACGATTGCGCAATGCAGTCGACTCGATGGAGGAGTGGGCAAATATGGCTACCGACGCAGACGGATTTGCTCCTACGCATCCACCTTTTATTAGCAAAGCAAGTTTCAACGGAGAGTTGCCCGCCAACCCTACCGTGCTAGATTTTGTGAAGATTTTTTTCAATGATGAAGATTTAGATGAAATTTGTGTGGAAACAAATAAATATGTTCAACAAATAAAAGCCAAAACGGCACATCGTCAAAAACCACATAGTCGTGTAAACAAATGGCGTGACGTTACACGAGACGAAATGAAAGTTTTTTTTGCCATTATTTGGAGTATGGGTTTAGTTAGAAAGGATCGGGTAGAAGATTATTGGTCAACAGACGAAATTTTAGCTACCCCGTTTTTTAGAAATTCGATGTCAAGGGATCGTTTTTTGGCCATTTTGTATGGCCTACATCTGAACGACAGCGAACAGCAGACGACACGACCTGGTGACCCCAACCACGATCGGTTGCATAAAATTAGGCCATTCTTCGACAGGCTTGTGTCTAGGTGCAAAAGTGCATATACTCCTGATAAAAACATAAGTGTTGACGAAGCAATGGCACCATGGAAAGGCCGCCTTGCTTTCAAACAATATATGCCCCAAAAACCAGACAAATTTGGTGTCAAATTATACGAATTGTGCGAGTCGAAGTCGGGCTATTGTTGGAATTTGGAAGTTTACACGGCCGACCAACAAATCAGTGAACAAGGTTCAACATATGACATTGTTGTGCGTTTGTTGAGTGGCCCTCCTTCTTTGTTGCGCAAAGGATATCAGGTAGTAACCGATAGGTATTACACATCCCCAGCCCTTTACAATCACCTTTATTCAGAGGATACCATTGCTGTGGGAACAGTTATGCCAAACAGAAAAGACATGCCTAAAGCTGTAACTAGTGCCAAATTGAAGCAAGGGGAAACTGTGTGTTACTATAAAGACAACATTGCAGCTGTCAAGTGGAAGGACAAAAGAGATGTCATTTTGCTGACTAGCATGCATTTGGAGCCCACAAAAATGGTTGCCACCGGAAAGGTAAACCGACAAACTGGGGAGCCAAAACTAAAGCCTGATAGTATTTTGACGTATAATAAATACATGGGGGGTGTAGATCTGCAAGACCAGCTTGCCAAAAATTATGCCTTTCGCCATCGTACCATGAAGTGGTGGAAAAAACTCTTTTTTCATCTTGTGACACTTGCACTAACAAACGCATATATTTTGCACCGCAAGCTATCGCAGACGCCACTACGTCACAGCAAATTTATATTAGCAGCAGTGCGAGAGCTATGTGAAGGCTCTTCTTTCAGAGGTCCAGCCGTAAAAAAAATAGCTGGCAAAACACTCGACCGTCTGGTGGCTCGCCACTTTATTCGTCTTATTCCTGCAACAGGGAAAAAAAAAAACCCACAACGCTATTGTGCCGTATGCCATGTGAGTACTGGCAAAAGGAAGACACCGGGACAAAAGCGAAAAGAAACTCGGTATGAATGCCCAGACTGCAATGTAGGACTGCATCTTGAGTTCTGTTTTGAGATCTACCACACACAACAGGACTACAAAAAATACTACGACCAACACCACAGAGAACCAGTGTAGCCTAGGCCTAGTGTAGTACAGTGAAGCCCTTGTGCGGCCCCTTACAGCTGCCCCTTATTTCATTGTTTTTTGAAGTTCTTCCTGAACATGTTGTGTAAATACCCTAAAACTTGTTTCTTGTCATTTTTATATGTATAAACATCAATTTTACAAAGTATTACAGGTATTGGCTCACATTTGAAAATTTGGTAGTCATTTATACACCAAAACCAAAAAACCAAAAAAATGCTCAGTTTCAAGATGATAATCGCTGTAATTATGCTCAGCGTACAAAGTGTTAAGCAGACTAAAATAATAGTTACAATTTATTTACATTCAAACACTTTCACAAACTCGAGAATCACCTTTTCTCGCAAATTTTCAATAACTTAACTGCAGACTTTCAGGTTGTTCCGGACTTGCAGCTGTCTTCCTGGCTGTGTACAGCATGCTTTTGAATTGAGTGGTTTTGGCATACATGCAAAATCTACCAAAGTGTCCGGTATCCAGAATGTAAAATTGTCTGATTAAAAGTGTGTTTTTAAGTGAGTTTGCAACAAATTACGTGATTTGTCGGATGACAGCGATTTGTCGAGTATCCTAGATACCAGGATATGGTAGATTTTGCATGTCCGGGTTTTGGAGCTACCGGCATTTATTGGGCTGCACCACTGTTCTTCTATTAAGGCCCACTCATGGTCTAGGCGACTGCTGAGTTCCTTGTTAGGAGGTGCATCACTCTAGGTCTGGGAAAGGCAGGCCCCTGAATATTCATCATTTTAATCCCTTTACACTAGTGTTGGGCGGTAAACCGGTTCTTAAAGGTTTATCGCGGTACCAAAAATGCAATAGTACCAAACTAGCAGGACCCGTGCGTGCTGCACGATAGTCTCCCAGTCTTAGCCTCCGCTGGTGTTTGGTCTTAGAAAGTAAATCGCGTATGCAATATTTCATTCATTAGTATACTGATCCTTCAATTTTACTCGCTCATTCTCTTCCCCTCCTTTTCTGCCCCCCCCCCCTCGCCCCCGCCCCCCTACTGCAAGGTAATCTCCGTGATTGTCTCCCGGTCATAGCCTATCCCGGTGTTTGGTCTTAAGAAAGTCGGTCCCGTTTGGAATATTTCATTAGTACACTCAGACCAAGAGAATACGCTTACTTGTGTTTTGCTGAATACTAAAAAAACCGTATAACTGACAAAGTCCCCTCCAAGGTAACCTCCGTGACTGTTTCCATCAACTTAGAAACAATGCACGACCAAATTGTAAGTAATTTCCTTCTTTGTTCACGCTTACAATGATTGTTGACGCCCACTATAAAACAATTCAACTTCGCCCTCCCAGTCTGCATGTACGAAGTAAATGCGCCTTTCCATCGCATCCAGCTGCCAATTTCGAGGCCCACGAGGGGCCTCAAAATTAACATATTGTCGGTTTGTTTAAATTTGTCTCCTTTTAGTTGATACACGGATTCTTTTTTTAGCTCGTTAACGTCAAAAACTTATAGCCCGCCAACAATGCCACATTCACGCGACCAGACATAGTTTACATGGATTCGTTTTTTTAGCTCAACAACGAAAGTCCAATAGTCAAAAACTTACGGCCTGCCAACATACATTCACGCGACCAGACATAGTTTGCAAGGTAAGCAATGATTCTTGACGTGCATCGAAGTTGTAGTCAACTTAAACGATTGTTGCACGTGTTTTTACAGTAATTGGTTTTCACTTTCCTCCTTACTTTTGCCGGAATAAGTATATTAGTTGACACCCTGCATTGCTAAAATTATAACAATAGTTCATTTAGTCCTTGTGTTGTAGGCTCAAAGCATTGTAACAATCAGTTAAAGATCAACAATGGTAATATTGAATTCTAAATGCATAAAAATAGAGCCAAATTTGCATAACTTTGATGCTACGTCCAGCATTTAGTTATATATTTGCATTTGTACTTGGATAGCGTGCCAACTACAAATTTTAGATTTTTTTTATATCGAATATGTGGTGAAACATGCATTCAGCTTAAATCGGGGGTGTTATTTAAAAATCGGATGTTGGCACCACATCACCGATATACCAGAACCGCCTCATTCATGAGTACCACAGAAAACCGAGTATCGGGGTACTAAACTTGGTACTAGCACCGTCTGAAAAGTGTCTGGTACCGCTCAATTCTTTACACTTACGGTGTTGGATCACAGACTCGTCAAGGGAAACATCAGATGTGGGCCCCTTCTTGAATTGGATTTAATGAGAGTGCTGGTTTCTTTCCAGTTTATATCGTGCTTTTCGTTCCGGATGCTTGCCATGTGTTAAGCATAAGCTACTCTCGTTCTTACACCTTAGTTTCCCCTATATACACGGCATCACTGTCCTCCTTGGTGTTTTTCACCTTTCGGTTTCATCCCTGGTTTTTCTCTTTTCTCTTCTTCGAATCCTGGCAACGAATGGCTTCATGAAACTCAGTAAGTTGAAGGTCTTAGAAAGAGTATCACGAAGCCATTTGTTGCACTGGATTCGAATAAGAGAAGCGCAAAAAAAACAGGAATGAAACGGAAATGGGAAAAGTGAAAAATACCAAGAAGGCAGTGTCTCATTCCTTGCGGGTACTTGTAATCCCGTATATATTGGGGTAAAGGCCATGCCACACCGCACCATTTTGTCCGTCATGTCCGTCATCCGATGCCTCAAATATGGCCTGCGGGCACAACGCAGAGCCTACGTTGCGTCTCTTACTCGTTTCGAAAAATTGCATATTGCTCCGTTAACGGACCGGTGGCATTGTCCATCAGCCAATCAAAACACTGAGCCGCCACACATGTCTTTCTCTTCACGCTTGAAGTAAAGATGGCGGCTGCACATTGGAGCATCAAAAACTACCAAAAATTGAAAAGAACGATTCTAAAAATGAGTACATAATTAGTGGCAATACAAGCACACTTACAAATTGGATTTAATGGCAAGTGACCCCAATTCAATGCGTAGCTACTGTTTTGCAAGGGTTCAGCAAGCGTTGTTGCCGGACAGGTGTGGCAGTGTTCTCCGTTTTACAGCGTTGCTTTGTTGGGGACAGTGATGTTATGGTGTGTACGGACCTTATCCGGAGGTGTAAGAACAAGAGTAACTCAACACACGGCAAATGTCCGGAACAAAAAGGATAACAGCATTACAGTCCACTGCAAGGATACGAATAGCTCATAATACGCGATTCCACGATTAGCCAAAAATCGCGGATCTTAAATTTAGCTTTTGACGAAGTTTTATTTTTGTGGTACGGAATTATTGCTATGTTTGGGGTCATTAAAGTTTCCACCAACGATCGCGGAAAAGAACATTTCTCGCGGAAATCAATTATTTCCCCCAAATCGCATGTTTTTTTTTTTACCAAATTTATAGGTTTGGGTAACCTTTTAAGCAGGGAGTTAGAAATTGTCGTCGGTCATGGAGCGAGTTGGTTTTTTTTTCGTCACCCATGGAGTGAGGCACTAACGAAATATTTATTCTTGCGAAAATTATTGATATAGTCCAATTGTGGAAACTTGAAAGTCTCTGCCATGACAAGTATGAAGTAGGCATAGATGTAGGCTAAGCTAAAAAAAAAATCTATTTTTTAAAATTTTTTTTTCAGGGGTGGGGGGCACGGAATGTTGTGGAAACTTTATTTTATTGACGCGGAAAGTCGTGGAAACCCATATAATGGTTGCCGTGGAATTCCGCCAAAAAAGTTAAAATTTTGGCGCGGATTGTTTGATTTTTGGCCGCGGACAACGAGCACAAAAACTGGAAAGAAACCAGCACACTCATTATTCAGGAAGGAACCCACATCTGCAATGTTTAGAGTCCCTTGCTTTCCAACACCATGAGTGTAAAGGGATTAAATTGATGAATATTCAGGGAATATTCGTGCTTTCAAAGAGTGATACGTCGTTAACAAGGGCCTCAGCAATCCCCTAGATCGTGAGTGGCCCCCCCTTGAGAGCAGAACAGTGGTGCAGCCCAATAAATCCAGAGGGCTCCAAAACCACTAAATTCTAATCAGCATGTTGTACACAGCAAGGAAGATGCAGCTGCAAGTCCGGTAAACCTGAAAGGCTGATGAAGACGGCAGCAAGTCGCTAAAAATTGGCGAGAATAGGTCATTCTCAATTTTGTGAAAGTGCGTGCACTTTGTTTGAACATAAAAATATATTTTCGGCGTGAATCGTTTATTTCAAATTTGTAATATTTTTTGTCTTACGTTAGTGGTATTTTTAATATTCTTGACAAATTGCTGCTTAGGTATACAGGAAAGCTGTAGCGGAAACTCAACCTTGAGTGTTCAAAAATACAATTGACGTATCCTCCTGTAACCAACACATACATCGAACACCGATACTGTTCTTGTTGCGTTTTAAATTACGCACATGTAATATGCTTCTGTATAAACGTTACTGGTCAAATTTCGTCAGGCCTGTAATGTAAATTGCATTTAACAAATTTTATAGTCCCTGCCTCCTCCAATAGTATTAAATTGATCTCAAACAATGAAGTTCTTTATTACGAATAAACCAGTACACAACGCGAGAGTATTTAAGACAGTGGTGTCTACTAACGGTTCATTACAACGAACGGTTACGGTGACAGTAAAAGCACTCCAGGAACGTGTAACTTTAGCGACAGTAGGCCGTAGTTGCAGTGGTGTGGACCCTGTACCGAACCGGTAGCCGCATTGTGCTGTTGTCTCCGAAGTCACTTAAGTGCTACACCCATTTGCAATCTTTGTGAAAATGGCTGGGAACGAGTAAAAAGAAAAGCGTTAAGTTTTTCTTTAGAAGAAGTTAAGAATTGTGCAAGCAGTAGATTGTGGAAGAAAGATGTGGTACGAGAATTCGGCATTATAGCTTCAATTTTATCTACGTTTCTGGAGGATCGGCAGAAAATTGAATCGAATGTGAAGCAAACTAACCAAGTTTGTGTTTACAAAGAAAACGAATGTGCCTTGCTCTGTACGATGACATTGACAAATCGGTGTTCGCGTGGTTTCAGGGCATACGATCACGAAACTTTTCTTGTTGTCCGTATTAATTTAACCCTTTTATGCCTAAGTGACGATATACCGTCGTTGCAATTCCGCTGCAAAAAAGCCGAAACTACGATATGCCGTTCGCCCAGTTCTACGCCCCGTTAAAAAAAAATGAATCTTATTGCGTACATCGGAGGCGAAACTCCGATTGAATTAGGTATTTTTTTTAGAACTTATATTTTCGATTTATTTCAGGTAATTTAATTCAATATCATCTTTTTATTTCCCTAAGTCGATGTTATTGTTGGCAAAAATGCCTGTTAAATTGCGTTTATTTGCTGAAAATAGCCTTTGATTCAAACGATCGTATCTCCGGAACGACGCAGCGTACAGCGGCCATCTTGGTCGCATTCGAGAGTGGGGATTCCCAATTTTCTGGCCCGCGAAAAATGACGTCATCAACTCTGTCACTGGCTGTATTCCGCCAATGAATTATACTATTTCAATGTCCATTGTTCAAACGCTTCGGCCTCACGAGCTACCGCGAGCGCTGATTAGCTCGTTCGCAGCACGCGACTCTTCGGCCGTTCCCTAGTAATGTCACGCGAAGCGAGTCAAGGTTCCAGCCATTGGCGCTAGCTGGAGCGCGTCGCATTGCAGACAGCCGGTTATTATGGCGTCCGGCAATGATATGGTAGTGAGCTGTAATCGATCGTGAATCTCGAAGAAATAAAGCAACTTTAAAACTATTTTTACGGTAATAAAACATAAAATAATGATTTCGGATGTAATAACACGCGTTGTGACGGAAGAATATCATGTGAATGTTATCGTTCTGATTACTGTTAAGTTGAACCTTTCGTTAACACTGGTCACGTAGTCGAACTTCAGGATTTTTTTTTAATAATGGTAATGTAGGACGATGGTCCCAATTATATTTTTGCAGGGCTCGAATCATCTTAGAAAAATTGCATAGCAGAAATGCGATACAAAATGCAAATTTGCGTAGCAGTATCAGAAAGATGATTAGCAACTTCTAAAGAATAATTTATTTAGTAAAAAAGAATACAAAAATTTTACTTTGCTACACGCACAAATGCTTGGCCAAGATTATGGCATTCGATGCATGTTAAGACTATTCTGACCCGTGTTTGAAACGAAAGCGTCATCAACTAAATACCGAAGGTGATTGTAGGACCAATGATTTTCTAGAATCCATGTGCGACGCTTGGCCTGCCTATAAAGTAGGAGGGTATAGCATCTCCCGTGTCAGCCAACACGATCATGACTACGCTGATATGTTGTCTCGTTTAATACAGTTGCGTCGCTAAACTGCGATACATTATTCAATTATGCATCGTTAAAGTTTAAATTTGTGGTGCAAATTGCGATGCGATACCGCTCATTTCGAGCCCTGTTTTGGTCAATAATTTACAATATAATTATTACGTCTGCGAATTTTTATACTCTTAGACCGCATAGGTTTTTTATTATAATTAATTTTCGTGAGGCATGCAACTTGTTCATGGCAGCCATGTTGTGGCCGTAGGCCTCAACACTTGAAAAAATGGCGTAGGCCTAAAAGGGTTAATACAGGGTTCGCACAAGTCTTAAATTCCTTAAAAGGTCTTGATTTTAAAGGACTAAATTTAAGGCTTTAAAAAGTCTGGGATTTCAGCATTGTCGTTGATTAGTCTTAAAAAGTCTGGAATTAAAAGAGGTTACTGTATTAAAATGTCATTGTGTACGTACTATAATTAGTCAACTTGTTTGTTGGCAATGATCTTTCAAATGCCCCAGCCAATTGCATAGACTAATACAATTATGATTTTACAATGCGATTTAAAATTTGGCCTTAAATTTCAGTGTAGCCTACTGTGTCTTTAAAAGGCTTAAAAAGTCTTAAATTGAGCATTTGTGAAGCCGTGCCAACCCTGTAATTAGGGCTGGTACTTTCCGGTTTTTTAGTTATCCGTTTAACCGTTTTTTTTTTCCGGTCGGTTACACGAAAACCGTTTTTACGTTTTTAGCCCAAAAAAATTTCACACCTGCGTAATATATTATTAAAAAACGAGCTGAACAAAAATTATTTACGACAACGTAAGCCAAAAACAAAACAAAATTCAGCACAATGTTTTTGTTATTAACGTTCCATTCATTTCAAATTATGAGCCAGAAAAATTAGCATGTTTGCGTTTTCGGGTAGCAACGCATTTCGTTTATGTGTTATGATGCCGCTTCCCTGCGTGCTAGGTATAGACGAGTCCACTTCTCTACGACGCGGGGAGGGCAGATGCTGGCCAACTTGTATTTAACTGCCTCGTGTACGCGCTGACGATCAGCAGTTTGTTTCAAAGAAAGTAAGCAGCTTCAATGGGACAACAAGCCCACGCGGATTATTTGTAAGTAAGTTGCCCCCTACCCACTCCGGTTTTCTACTTTCACCGATTTTGAGTGTGTGGATTAGTAGGCCTAAATGATGCCACTTGGCTATTTTTTGGCTCGTTCACCGCGGGTTTTGAATGGTGCCCGCATCAAACGTTTTTCGGATATGGTTTTATAATCCGTGTAACCGAACGTGGAACGGTTTCCGGTTAACCGTGTAACCGATCCCAGCCCTACCTGTAATACACAATCACGGTATGTTTGTCGACAGGTTAATAAAAATTTATCTCCCAGTTTTAGCTTTCATTAAATGGCTCATGGTCTTGACAAATGACCTTGAATGTTTTAGATTGCTCAAGCCGCTGGAATAAATGAAGAAATTGCAAGCAAAGCCAAACAAAGTCGTAGTGAAAAGAAGGCACGCAAGATCATGTCCAAGTTGGGATTGAAACAGGTGAGGAATTTCTTGTATAAACTGAAAAGGAATGCTTAGATGCATATTTTTTCTTTTCAGGTAATAGACTGCAGGGTAATTAACAGTTTCGTGTAGTTTGTCCGCGAAAAAAAGATAGCTACAAGACAAGGGAAACGTCGGCCCTTCAGCACAGCACGATTTGTGCGGGTCCTCGGGGACCAGGAGAAAAGCGAGCAGCCACAACCTATCTTATCAGTGTCAAAACCAACTGAATGCTGGTTAGAATCCCAGAACTAACCTATGTAAATACGCCATCGATAGGCTGACCACTCTTTCTATATTTTCCTACAATTCAAAATTAAATATCCTATATATCCTTAGATTCAGTCCTGCATTTTTAATTTGGTTGGATCTCCCCTGCAACTATCTATGTTATAGAGCTAGGTACGAGATGCCAGAATAAACCTGGGTACATTTCTTAGATTCCCACACTGTAAATACTATGATTATCTGGTTAAAATTTTGATAGTCAAGAAATATACCAATTATGGTGATGTGCAAAAAACTCCATGATGAAGATTGGAATTACCGTTTGATCTTTATGAAACCAAACTTTCCATGGCTGCTGATTTTTTCTGAGAGTATTTTGCATGTCACGCATTAAATATTGCCAGCTGTTGTCGAGATCCTATAATTGGTAAACTTTATCGAGGCTAGGCAAAGTTAAATTTGTTGCCTTCTGTTGCCTCACCCCTCCATGCTTTACAGCGCAGATGTTGTCAGTTGGATATTTTTTGCCTGCTTCTACCAAAAAAGTCCGTCTAGTTGCCGTCGATAATGTCCATTACCTGTAAATTTAGCATTCTTTCTGAATGCGATTATTCCTAGAGTTAAAATTCAAAATGTAGCCATCTGTCTATAACCCCAACACGCGTGCGTACGCCCCTCATAAAAAAGTGCGTGTAACGAAAAGGACTGTCTTTCTGCGTACATCGTTCCATTCTTATCCCTACCAAAAGAGAAAATTCATTGCAACGATGGTCAAAGTCAACAGCGCTCATTTCGAAATCCATCTAGTGAAATGTATTTTCTTCGTTATCCTGCAGCAGATTCTGAAAAGATGACAAGTGTTATCGAAAATTTAATGTGAACAGTGTGTTTTCCTTGGTGGTAGTGTTTTTCATTTTTTTTTGTATTAAAATCAAGGCCGCCTTGAAAGCACGGGGGTCGTCGAGTTCCTACTTTTTCCTTATTTTCCTACTTTTTTCCAGTTTTCAGATGTACAGTTCCCTACTTTTTTTTCAGCCATGCATATTTTGTTTGTAAATTTAAGTGTAAAGTAATAAAATAACTTGTATTTGAGTTCAATACGAAAGGCACGAACTTCATTGATGTGGTCGGTCCCTGACTTGTTTTCAATGTAACGAGGCGTTCTGCGCGTGTGCGTTGAAAAGCATCACTTTTCGGTTTCTTATCTTGCGAGACGGTTTCGTTTTCAAAAGTTACCGTCAACGTCCAAGCATAAATTGTTGGATAAGTGCTTAGCCTACTATTATGTTTCCACTGTTTGTAATTTCGTATGGCTTGAAGAGCTACTTTTTTACAGCTGCTGCCATGGGATTAAGTTATTAAAGAGATTTTTGTTAAATTGGATTTGGTAGCCTAGATTTAAGACTGCTCTTGAAACGAGTAATCTTTTATCACATTTACTGTTATTAAGCTCTGATAATATTCGGAGAAGTTCCTTATTTTTACCAATTTTTTAGTGAAAAATTCCTTATTTTTCTTTATTATGACTTAGAAAATTCCTTATTTCCTACTCCCCCCCCCAAAAAAAAAAACCCCCGCTACGACCCCTGCAATCGCAAATCGCCCAACCCTGTTAAAAAGTAAGAAGCCTAATTATCCGTAGCGCACGTCGTTTTCATTGTAGACATTAACTTCGCTCATGTCGGAAACCAGTTGGGTTCTTTCATTACTGCCATACATTTAAACAGAAAGCTTAAACTATAGTAGAGGATTAAAATAAAAATTGTATGTAGGAAATCAATTGCGAAAAATGACCTGCACCTAAATTTTCATCATCCTACGGTGCAAAATTCGCTGATGATTTTATATCGGGTGTGGAACTCCCGTCATTGGGACCATCCCCTGTATTCGCCGAAGTCAGCGGTTGGTCTGACTTGTGGCAGCTCCCGCTTCCACCATCAAAGTATTTCACCTTCACATCGGACCGGTCAGCCCCGAATACAACTGCCTACTCAAAGGCAACGTTACCCCATTTGTTACGGAACTGAACGATCTTGGAATTTGGTTTTCGAGAAACCTGAAGCCTTGACTTCATTGTTCGAAGGTTTGTTCTACTGCGTTTTGTCGGCTGGCAGTGATTAACAGGTGTTTTACTTCAGCCTATTTCCAAACTAAGGTTTGGGCATTCAAGATATTGTCTGTCCAATCTTGAATTTGCGACCCTAGTGTGGTCCCCTTATCTCGCAAAAGACATTGACCGTATTGAGTCGGTACAAAGAAGCATGTGAGCACGGAACAAGGGTTCCTCCGGGAGCTGGCGGGGAAGACTTGAGGTCAGTCATTCCTTTCCAGAACATCTTAATCTGCTCTAAATTCAGCCCGTTATCAGTGCTCCAAGCCCTTCCGTCGGCCATCCACAAAGAGTCTCCTAGGACTTCGGAATGTAAACCATATTGAACGCCTCGCAAGGGCGGGTCTTGAACTGCTGGAATTAGGCCGATTGAAAGCCGATCTGATACTGACATATAAGATTCTTCGCAAAATTGGTCAAAACGTACTTACCTTTGTTTAATTTGGTTCCTCATGTACATAACACAAGGGAACACCCCTCGAAGCTTGCGGTCCAGGGTTCACCGTCTCTATTGCCACACAAATTTCTCCGCGGTTCGCATTGTCCCAGTTTAGAACGCCTTCGTTCGGGGCATGTGAGCACGGAACAAGGGTTCCTCCGGGAGCTGGCGGGGAACACTTGAGGTCAGTCATTCCTTTCCAGAACATCTTAATCTGCTCTAAATTCAGCCCGTTATCAGTGCTCCAAGCCCTTCTGTCGGCCATCCACAATTGTGCAAAATATCCTTTATTAAAGTTGGCAAACTGAATGAATCTGCATGGAACCACAAAAACGGGGCTATGTTGGCAGTCGAATTTAGTGGTAGTTGAAATACATTTTATGACTTATGGCAAAGCAGTCCTACATAATGAAGAGGATTAAATCAAAATGTTTTGTGTAGTGAAACCCTCATTTTCCCAAGTATGGCTCGAGTGTTGCGGGTATACCCCGCAGCTGCCGTCGCGCCGCATTTTTCTGAGTCAGCTGAACAGCCGCCGAATCGCCTGGCCTAGCCGCTGAAAAAAATATAGCTACAGCCGCAAAATTTGAAGTTTTAATGCATAATAATGAAAAGAAACGGTCATGAAGTTAGTTGTAACTTGTCTCAAACGGCAAGCTGCTCTCGACTACCTTATTTTTCATACTTTATAAAACCATATTTGCTTGCCAGTAACTTATTCGTCCGTGTATTTGTGTGGTCATTAGCATTCATGCTTACTTTTTGTTACGTTTTTAGGGTTCGAATAATAATTGTCAGGACGCATCGCTGTGGAAGCATTACATAAAAAAAAAAGTGATGTGGTGATGTGGCTATAATTTTTAATTTGAGGGCTCATCGTAAATATTTCCTTTTTTCATCTGATTCATGTAGAAAATCCATTAGGCCTATGTCCCCTTCCCCCTTCCATTTCGTTATTTTCTTATGCAGTTAGTTTCATCATTGATATCTTTGCTTCATTTCGATCGATTTAGCCGAAAATTAGCTCACAGCCAGCCGAATTTATAGTTGGCCGGTGGTGGCCATACAATTTATGGCTAGCCGAAATTTAGCCGAAATTTCTGGTAAGCCGGCTGAAAAGGACAAAATAATGCGGCTGAGGGGTATAGTTGCGGGTGGTAAACCTAAATTTCTGTTGCATTCCAAAACAATAACCAGGATTAGGCCTATAGCTCTGAACATATAGATTACTTACAATGTAAACGTTTAACGCAGAAAGCCAATACAAGGCCATTTTAAAAAAAAGTTGTTTCTCGGGCATCGCCTCACCACCTAAAAGCTGCCGCACGGACCTTTTTTTTCATTTTCCTTGCTATTTACCGCAGCGCTTGCAACAAATAAGATTACGAGATACAACGGACAAAAAAAAAACCATCACGAGCACCACACCAACAATAGGGATCAGAGTATATCATTATTACTCTTATTATCACTACTATATATTATCACACTTAACAGCAATTATTGTTGGTGTGGCTACAAAAAATTAAAAAAAAAAAAAAAAAACCGCCCGCATGGAAAATTTTTTTTTTGCCCGAGAAACAACTTTTCTTTTTTTAAATGGCCTAAAAGAACTATTTTAACATTTTCTTGTGAAGGAAACCATTTCAGTTTACTTGTTAACAAAGACGAAAAAGAGAACACTCCAAAAAATTCTGTTTCTAGTCGTCGGTAAAAAATTTCTACTACCTGTAAATTTAATTGCATTCAGTTCCTGGAGTGCTCTTTAGTTGCTGGAGGTTTTTTCGCTCTGGAGATATGACCAGTGTGCAACCATACTGCGCATGCGTCAATGCGCAGCCCTCCTATAAAACGTGACCGGCGCGTCGGTCGGCCATCACTTTCCTCAAGCTCTCGTCGAAGACGGATCGCCTCTCCAGCTGCATCAGTTCGCCGAAAGTCTCAAAGCCACAAGTTCGCCGAACACAACCAAGCAAATAAGACCTTCACCGCAAGTTCAAGGGAAGAGAACCTTCGCCGAACGAACAAGCCTTCGCCGAATGCACAACCTTCGCCGAATGCACAACCTTCGCCGAACGCAACAAGCCTTCGCCGAACGTAAGCACAACCTTCGCCGAACGCAACAAGCCTTCGCCGAACGTGCAACCTTCACAGAATATTCGCCGAATACAGGCAAACCTTCGTCAAGAACTTAGCCCAACAAAAAACAAGCACCTCGTTACCTGAACGCACAGCCCTTAACTCTGCTGCAATGGACCCTGCCGTTCGACCTATTTCATCACCTCCGGCCAGCCCTGCCCCTGTAAACCCCAGCATCGTTGTCTTACCATTGCCCACACAACCATCAACATCTGCTGCTCCACTCATCTGTACAGCTTCACCCGTTCCATGTGGCCAACGTCTACGATCATCTTCTTCCCCTGAACCATACTACATGATCAGACCCTTGGACCTCTCATCTGCTGATTCACGCCAACCAAGTCATCGCCGGGATGTACTTTCCCCAGATGAAATCCATCGACTCTTAAACCGTGCCAAAAAGGAATTTTCGTACGAGACTGGACCCTACCCTGCTCCCTCCACACACAATACTTCTTATGTACGTGACTGGATCGCATCCTCTGGCAATGACTCACACAAGCGGAAATCAACCTCACTTACTTCACCCTTATCAAGTAAGAAGACGCACTTCCTCTTCGCTCGACCTTCAGATCCTGCTCAATGCTATCCTGCATCCTGAAGACGGTCTTGACTCGGCTGCTGTACTCGCCACACACCAACGCAATCAACCACAAGTAAACTTCGAGCGTCAACCACTCGACCCATACGAAGACTCCTTCCAAGATGACACTGATTCCTCAGCCATCCTGATTTTTGACCTCAAAGCTGTGGAAGCCGTCGTCCCTGACAACTTCCTCTACAAGCCTGACCCCCCCCCCCCCCCTTCCAAGGTAAACCGAGGACTAACAACAGGTTTCGGCTTTGGACTAAGGGAAAGAAACAACAAGCAACGTGCATGAATTGGCCAATCCACCACACTTCTCACCACCTTACTCAGGACCGGTGGAGCCTTGTTAGGCAAAGGGGAACCCTTGGAACTAGACAGAACCACCACCTCCTCGCCCGGGCCGCGAATCCTGGCCTTCCAATCCTCCGGCGATGGCGCTCCGAACCCAAGACAGTTTGAAACCTATCATCAATCTGAATTCCTTGCAACCGAAGCAAAGATGGATTTCGGAACCACCATGTTCATCCCAAAACGTGCCCAAGTTCCAACTGCTGTTCTTATAGAAAACGACAGAATCCTTCGCCTTGGCCTTCGTGCCGCCTCTCAAGCTGATGTCCTTGCCACTGCTGTTAACGCTTTATGCAAGAGACTCGCTATTGAATCCAGCAAACGCAACATGAAACACCATCTGCTGATCTCCGAACTGTTCAAGAAAATGTCCTTCGCCAATTTTCAGTTGCAACTGGTTCACCAGGGCTCTGGTTAACTCCACTCTGCTTCTACGTGACATCGCTCGTGGTACCACAACTAACTTACACCTCAACCAAGCATGCCCTTCTCAACCTTCCTCTTCACGAATCCGAAACGCTCTTCAGATGATTAGTCCCAACTCGGGCACCTCATCTGGACATTTCACGTAAACCTAAACCCAAGCCAGATTCTAACCAACCCTTTCGGAAAGCTCATCACAACCAAAACATGGCCGCTCCTCCAAAGCAGCCAGTCAAAACACAGTCCAAACCTTCCCACGACAACAAGTCGCACTCCTTTCGTGACAGCAACCAATCCTTTCACCAAAACAACAAAAGGACACAACGCAGCTCCACACCTGACAAACTCAGCAGATACTCCGCATCTTCTTTCAGAAGCAAACCCCATCGACGCCAATGACTACATCCACCTCAGACCTGTAGGCGGTCGACTCCGGTTTTTCAGACAAACCTGGGAACGCATCACATCTGACACCACAGTCCTATCCATAAGCTCTCATGGCTTTCGTCCTTCATTCATAAACAATCCTCACCTTCCAGCTTCCCCTCCTTGGGAATTCGCAACAAAACCTTCAGACACCCTCACTTCAGAAATAGATACACTTCTCGCAAAAAAAGTCATTCGCATGTGTCCAGATCACTCCAAACCTGGCTTTTACAGCTCCATCTTCCTCAGACCAAAGAAGTCAGGTGGAAACAGAATGATCTTCAACGTAAAACTACTGAATCAATTCATGCACAACAACCACTTCAAAATGGAAACTCTCGAAACCATCCGCCTCTCCTTAAGGAGCATGGATTGGACCATCTCAATAGACCTAGAAAGAAGATGCCTACCTTCATGTCCCACTCCATCCGGCATCTCTTCACTTCTTTCGCTTTCTGTATCAAGAAACAGTTTACGAATTCCAAAGTCTACCATTTGGCCTAAATGCCGCTCCTCGAATCTTCACATCCATCCTGAAACCTGTTCTCTGCCATCTCCATCGCCACCAAATCACTGCCAACGCCTTCATGGATGACTGGCTCCTGAACAACCCAAATCCCCAAAAACTCATCCGAAACAAAATGTTCACAATCCGATTCCTCCACAGCCTTGGATTGGGGATCAACTGGAAAAAGTCAAGACTAACACCTTCCCAGCAATTCACCTTCCTGGGAGTAGATTTCAACTTAATCGAAAGCACTATCACCCCCTCATCAGAACGGAAAACCGACCTACTCTCACACGAACTGGAACTACAGAAGTCAACCTCCCACTCTCTCAGAACTCTGAACTCCTTCATCGGGGAAACTCGATTCCATGGCAAACCTCCTCCCGTACGACAGATGGATGACTCGCCCCTTCCACCATTACCGAATCAACTATTGGGGCACCTGTCACCCGACATCCAGGACAACCTTACCGACAAACGAAGAGTTCCCATGGGAATGCCTACATTGGTGGATGAACGAAACCAACCTCTCCAAAACCGTACCCCTCCACGAACCCACCCCAGACCTCCTGCTTCTCACGGATGCCTCCTTAACAGGATGGGGTGCCCACATCAAGGATCACAAGATTTGCCGGCATCTGGCCCCCAAACACTTCGGATCACATCAACATTCTCGAAATAAAAGCCATCTACAACGCCCTCTATCACTTTCGGCACCTTGTAGCAGGCAAAATAGTCCAAGTCCAGGCAGACAACACCACCGCTGTTGCCTACATCCGCAAGGATGGTGAAACTCGTTCTCGAACCCTACACCAAATCACCTCAACCATCTTCCAACTCTGCCAAGAACTCAGCACGTCCATCCAATCTCTCCATATTCCAGGAAACCGGAACGTTATTGCGGATGCCCTATCTCGCAACAAGCCACCTTCAGGGGAATGGACCCTAAAGACATCAATTTGCAAATATCTCTTCAACATCTGGGGGAAACCCATGATCGACCTATTCGCCACGAGACACAATGCCAAACTTCCCCAATTCATCAGCCCGGTTCCGGACAGCAAAGCCTGCGCCGTCGATGCTCTAACCTTCCTGTGGAAGAACCTTTATGCCTACCTCTTCCCACCCTTCTAACTTCTCCCAACCATTCTCACGAAGATCGAACAATCTCCTGGGATCTTCCTACTAATCGCACCGAACTGGCCTGCAGCCCCGTGGTTCCCTCAACTTCTGAACCTCATAGATCTCCCAATGGAACTTCCATACTACCCTGACCTCTCACAACAGAAAGGAACCAAATTCCACCCGAACTCCAAGATCTTACATCTGCACGGGTGGCTACTAACATCAAACTCATCAAAGAGGCTGAAATTTTTGAAGAACAGGCCACCAGAATCGCCAGTAAGGCTCTACGAAGTTCAACCAACAAACTATATAACGGACACTGGGAACGCTGGTTTCATGGGTGTAAGCGAAAGAAAGTTAATCCAATCAATCCCCCTATTCAACAACTCTTAGCATTTTTCGATGACCTCTTCAAAGACAGCCTCAAAGGATCCACCATTCTGGTCTACAGATCCGCACTAAACACCGTTTTCAAAGCCGCAGGAAACCGACACCTTCTTAAAGATTACCGGATCACTTCCCTTCTCGGATCCTACGAAAACGAATGTCCCTCCGTGTATCAGAAATTCCCGAGATGGGATCTTCCTCTGGTCTTAGAATCCCTAACCAAGGAACCCTACGAACCTATTCAAACCTGCCACATTAATCACTTAACCCGGAAGACTGTATTCCTCACATCTCTTGCAGCAAGTCTACGAACCAGCAAAATGCAGGCTCTCTCAAACGACTCAGCCTACTGCTGCTTCTTTGACAGCTCCAGGTTCATCCACCTCAGGGTACGACCTGACTTCCGTGCCAAAACTCAAAAACCTTCCGAATCCTCCAAACCGATAATCATTCCGGCATTAACAAACATCTACAATGAAAAACCGGAAAGAACACTTTGTCCCGTTCGAGCACTCCGATATTGCATCAAACGAACAGCGGACCCCGAATGCCGGCGTGGTCCGCTATTGGCGTGGTCTACAACTATTCCAACCCTTCACCAAAGGGACCAACGTAACATCAGCCGCCATGATATCCAAATGGATCAAAACGGTAATCACCAGAGCCTACGAAGATGAAAGCATCAGTTGCACCGACAACATCAAAGTCACTGCACACAAACTAAGGGCACTTTCAACCTCCTGGGCTTTTCACAACCATGTCTCCATCGCTAAAATCCTTCAAGCTACTTCTTGGAGAAGCCGAACTGTCTTCACCAGCCACTACTTCCGTGACATGACAAGACAGGAAGGAGATCTACACCGCCTTGGATCCATTGTAACTGCCAGAAGTGTAGTCAACCCTCCTTAAGCACTTTGCAACAAAAACGAAGACCACCAAAAGACTGAAGCAAGTTGAAGACCCCTGTAGACTGAAGCAAGACCCGTCAAGACAAACGGCCCTTTTCAGGGCCCACCACATTTTACGAAAGAGATCCGACATGACTGTTTCTGCTTTTACCTTAATAAAGTGCACAGTTTTCGTTAAACTTTTGGGGGAACCAGTTCGCAACCCGGGGTAACTCGCCATGATGGTGCCCGCAACCTATATTGACGAGGTCAACTGTAAATGCAATTAAATTTACAGGTAGTAGAAATTTTCTACCGACGACTAGAAACCTAAATTTTGGGGGGGTTAAATAAAATTGGTTTCTATCGTCTTAGGAAAATTTATACTACCTGTAAATACCCACCCTACCTCCCTTCTTGAGCCACCATCATGATTGACATATCGAGAGGAAAGCGATGGCCGGTCACGTTTTATAGGAGGGCTGCGCATTGACGCATGCGCAGTAGGGTTGCGCACTGGTCGTATCTGGAGAGCGAAAAAACCTCAAGCAACTAAAGAGCACTCAGGAACTGAATGCAATTAAATTTACAGGTAGTAGACATTTTCGTAAGATAGAAACCAATTTTAACCCCCCAAAATTTAGGTTTTTTCCTAGTTTTTGGTAGCAACTGTTCCTAATTTTGGGGATTTTGTGCTGGGACCCCTGGTCTACTGACAAGTCCAAAAAGGGGCATAACAAGTTTTAATTTTTAACACACAATTTTGTGCCTTCACAAATTTTTCGGTTCAAGGGTTGCTTTTACGTAAAAGATGTATATCACTTTTCCTGTGCAGAATTGTTTGCAAAATACTTTTGGTTTGTTGATGAAAACACAACCCCTCCCCCCCTTCCCTTTTAGCTCGTACATAACATGTATGGGGATTCCATTCAATCACAACATGCACCGATATACGTACGAACAGCGGATTGCAAAACCTGTTTATGAAAACTTGACGATAGGTAAGCGTGTCATCATACAATGCGACGAAACGTACGCTATGTTTAATGATGCCATTACCCCGGCTTTACACACAGCCAAACGAAAAAAAATCACATCCACGTTTAAGCTGTAATTTAGATGAAAATATTAGCTTAAAATTAGCCAAATACGTATTGTAAGTTGCTGATTACTTGGGAAAGTACTGCTTCGGGGACTACATACATTACGATGTTTAACAAAGTTGTTTACCTGAATATTTTTTTTTGCATTTAGGTTCAAGGTGTTGGGAGGGTTGCGATCCGACGAACCAAAAACATCCTGTTTGTAATTACCAAGCCCGATGTTTACAAGAGCCCTGCTTCTGACACGTACATTGTGTTTGGGGAAGCCAAGATTGAGGACCTGAACCAACAGGCCCAAATGGTGGCGGCTGAGAAATTCAAGGCGCCCGAAGTAACTCCTGCCAGTGAGTTAACTCAGGCTACGGTCACTGCCCCCATCCAAGAAGAATCTGAAGAGGAGGAGGTGGGTTCGCTTTTTGAAACCTTATTTTGTGATCAGCAAAGGTTGGTCAAAATCTGATCCTAATTTATATTTTTTATTTTTTACTTGGCAAATATCACCCTGTGAAGTTCCTCACTTTTTTTTATTGGTATATTAGAAACAAACTTGGGAGCGCCACTTGGGAGGATTTTAAAATGGTTCTTTAAAACGTAACAGCTAGCAGAGCATGATTGATAATTTGTTTTGGAAAATGTAGTGCTGGTTACAAACAACAACTTGGGCAGTAGAGAATCTTATGTGATCAAGAAAACCATGATGTATTTAGACCTAATTATCACAAGTAGTTCAAAAGATAATGAAAATTTTGGTATGTGCAGACTTTGAACTGCGATTTCTTGCTATGTTTTTAGGCTAAAATGTAATTAGGTGTCATTTTCTCGGATTCTGATGCATGGATTTTGACATACCGTAAATCGTTGATTAAACGCCCATGGCCTTACACAGTTAATTTGACAAAAATAGGGGGTGGGCTTTAAATCAAGCATTATCAATTTTCTAACCTTTCTGGACGTCTATCGAAGCTTTTGAACGATCTCTGAAAAACCAATTTTTACATCCTTTTAATTGCCGTGAAGAAGGGAAGAGGCTTAGGTGAGAGATGCCTTGTGCTAGGAGCTGGGAGCTAAAGGAAGAGTCCACTATTACTACATGGATGGAGAAGCATCCAGTAAACATAGCAAGCAGTACTATCTTTATTCACATCGTGTAACTTTTAGGTAAATTTTCTTTAGGGGGAAGCTTTAACTCCACTATTTCATAATTTTGACTTTACAGCATTTTAGGGGATAGGCTTTAGCTTCAACTCGAGTATCACGTAAATTTACTAATACAGTTTGACATCTTTAATAAGAACTCGGCCAAGAACTTTTTTCAAAATTTTGGTTGTTCAGCAATAGGGATAGTCCGATATTGATATCGGTATCGGTATTATCTGTATTTATCGGTATTTTTGCCATATCGGTATCGGACCACTATAAGGCTTCCGATACAGATATTTGTTTTGCCAAGAAATGCAACCGTCTTCCCTGCAAAACTGACACCAAGTGCAGCAAAAGCAAAGCCATTTGCTCAGTTTGGAATGAAAATGTGGCACTTGTTGGTTCTGCTGCTGCAAGTTTTACAACCACCAACTGAAATCTAACTAAGAAAATGAATGTACTGAAGCCATAAGTAAGAATAAGAGTAAAAATGCTGTTATTGCTGCACAGAACTTTTTGGATAATCTCAACAGTTGAAACCCAAGCAAAACCAGAAACCGAAGTTGCATTGTTTGTACAAAATATAAACTTTTAGTCTTGATTTGTTATTATTATCGGTATCGACATCTGTATCGGTATCGTATCGTATCGTATCGTATCGGTTTACTTTTCATCGGTATCGTATCGGTAAAAAGTCATATCGGCCGATCCCTATTCAGCAATTCAGTCAGCACTAAATATATACGGCTAAAACTAACTCGGTTAATACGAACGTATGGATAAAGAACAAATATTTATAATTCCAGCTTATTTTTACGAATTTCTTGTTCTAACCCCCCCCCCGAATTTCGTTTCGTTCCATTAAAAACGTTGATCACTAGTCGACTCCATCTTGGGAAGTGATAAGAGTTTCGTCAATTTCCGGTAGCGCGAAGGTCAATGACGAATGAAGGCATACAGTATACCGGTAGGCTACATTATTTTTAAGCTGCAGTCCAATTTCTCTCATCCGTTTAGTAAGAACTATGGCTAATAAGAATATTTTTAGCTGTCTCCTTAAAGTTTGTGTTAAAGAGGCTTTACGGTATACAAACTAATGAATGTAATACCAAGCATTCTGAAAGCCATGCTAAAGTTACCCATCTTGTAATCTCAGCTATTTATATCTTGAAAGCATGAGAACCCTAAAATGCTACTCTGCTTATATTTGGAGAAATACAATGACTGCATAAACCCATGGGCTTTCATACGGCGCGTAGGCTAGCCTCAATCTGTGTAACCACAACAGCCCCCCACGCATGCGTGAGCAAAAGGAGTCTGCAAGGATCGATATTATGGTGTAGTATAGTGCAATGGGAATTTAACAATACCAGTGCTAGTGCTGGTATTTAACAATTTAGCAAGCTTGCAGCCTTGTACTGCTTTATAAAATTATCATGGCACTGATTTTGGCTCTGTCATTTTGGAACAAAGCAATCAACAATGAAGTAAAGCTTCACATTAGAATTTTTCATTAGTTTACTTTCCATGGTTCTGTTTCTACTTGCCAAACAGGAAGCGGCAACCCCTTTTCCTCTTCTCTTCCCCCCCCCCCCCCCTAAAAAAAAGCAAAACCATCATCCCGAATTAAATTTGTAAGGAATGTTACAAATGATCGAAATATTCTAACCCACACTACACTATGTTTCAGGTAGGGATGGCTTGTTGGCTATTTCTTCATCCGCCATGTCAAGTGCATAAAACGAATGCTGGAGTAAATTTGTACCTTTTTTTTTTTTTAAATAGGTTGACGAAGGCGGCGTGGAAGCCAAAGATATTGAATTGGTGATGTCCCAAGCTAATGTATCGAGGTCCAAAGCAATTAAGGCTCTCAAAAATAACAGCAACGACATAGTTAATGCTATAATGGTAAGTGAAAACTTTTTTTTTTATTACTGGTTTTGGTCGTCTTTACTAGCACTCTGCGGTTGACTGTCTACTTGCCAGAAAGTACAGTGGCTGCAACTACAGTGCTGTGGCACATTTTAATTTCCAGGTTTGCTTGTGGGCGGCTGTTTCTATTGTATAACATGAGTTTTTTAGACTACATTTGGGGAGATTGAGAATTATGATACGTAAGGGTTATGACCTGGAAAAAAAAAAAGTACAACAAAATTCGTAATCAGATTTACATGACTCGGGGAAATTCTTGCAACGTCCAGCGTGCAACTCACGGCCCGGTGACACACGGTCGTGCGGGCTGTAACGGACGTTGGCTCACCCTCGTACCTACTAGTGTGCTGTTGTGTTGTGGTTGACTTTTGTTGGCGCCAAAATCGTTGTGTAACAGCAAGGACTTTAGGTTTTGTGCCAAAACCATGAGCGGATGTGCAGGAGAAAGTGGCCACGATTGGTGAAAACTTTGTAACCAAGAACTGGCTTCTTTAACGAACTCAAGAGCTGATTGGTTGTCCGGTGGAGCTCTGGATCCGACCGGAGCATATAAAAGTCAAGGGTTTCAGAGCCCGTGTTCTATTCTCATTGTGTCCTGTGTTGAGAATGGACAAATTAATGTAACCCAAATCTTGTCAAGATTATTCCGTATTGAATAAGGTTTAACTACTTCAAGTTTGGCTTCTATATTGAACACGTTACAGGGCCATAGTTTATCAGCCTTCCTTCAATCACCCAGCTCACTGCTACGTCTGCACGCCTTTGACTGAAAACTGCTTTCCCCTGCTATGGCTTTGCATCCAGCGCAACCCCATCCTCTCTGCATTTTTGTACGCATCTAGAAAACATTAAAATGCTAGCGCCACTTGGCTGATTTGTTTCTAGTGCCTACACGAAAATATACATTATTCAGGGTTCGGACACGGCCTTGAACGAAACGAAAAATTCAAGGCTTGAAAAGCCTCGAAATGGCATTGAATTTTGTTAGTGTACTAGGTTTGATGAAACAGTAAATTTATGCTTAAATTCATAAATGAATTAAAAATAAGTTTATCTTCTGTTAACGATACGACGTGCCTTTGTTCGTATTCACTTATAAGTGCGGTATGAGAAAGGCAACTTGTCCCGCGATGGGGGCAAAATGAATAACTTTTAAATGGATGTTTATGCAATTATAGAGTATACAGGCTAGCAAAAAGATTTATTTTATTTTATGGTAATTTTTAACAATTTGGTTTGCAAAATGGCCTTGAAATTGGCTTCAACTTGGCCTTCAAAATGGTTTTGTCTCTGGTGTTCTAACCCTGACTACCTGTTCCCTGCTTACCTCCACTCTTGAGTTAACCACCTAACGATTAGAGATTCCATAAAGATGAAGCCTGGTCCTGCTCGGGCGCTTTTATGGGAGGCGCACTCAAGCTACCAAGCCGGCAGGCACAGGCCTACAACTTTTTTCTAGGGGAATTCGCATTTGGGAAAGAATGTTATGAAATTGCAGATATTGTATATTTTCGTGTAGGCATAGAAATAAAAGTTGGCCAGGTGGCCCTGGCAATTTAAAAGTTTTAAAACTTCACTGTTGATAATTAAATTTTCTCTTTTCAGGAACTGACAATGTAGTGGTCGGATGTTGGGCATCTTCATTGATTGATTGGTAGAAGATAACTTGCTGGTTTGTGTGTGTCCAAGATGATCAACTTGCTGGTTTGTGTGTGTTTGATACGATCAAACTAGAGCGCGATTTCTTGACCCGCCTGTAATTTAGGCTTGTAATATTTGTCTCATTAAAGTTTTATTTCTAAAGTTTCGTTTATTTTATTATACGCCAGGGAAGTGCAATTTGTGGTATTTCACTACAACATAACATTGACGAATTGGGCGGTTGAATTCGACATAGGGATACCATTCTTGCGTAGGTTAGCAAAATGTATACCATCAAACTTTGTAAGAAATACGCACTTTGCATGTGGTTGATAGTAATGGATTGCTCAATCCAGATGACCTTGACTCAACGGATTAGATTGGTGCAGCAATCGTGCACCTGAACGTTGTGTCGGTGATAACTACATCTGCTTCTAGAATTTTTTTCGCGTGGACAGTCGTCGATTATGCATCTTGTTTATCATTCAAAATAAATAGATTGGCTTTCTGTTTAAACCAGGCCAGTTTATAACGATTTTGCACGAGTTTTTTTTTAGACAGTTTTGCTGCATTTAGTGTTTTTGGCTAAAGTTAGTGATAGCTATCTAATGCCTCAACACTTTTAAGGGCCTTTTTTAGTTATTTCACAGAATCTCGATAATTACTTGTCCTTGTACATAATAAAATACAGTTTGATTGTGGGCCTAAATTTAGCAGGAAATGGCTTGCTATATAGAGAAAGGCTGTGGAAATTTGGGGAAAAAAAATTAGGAAATATGGTGGGAAATTTTGTCCAGTAAGAATTTTATGCATCTCTGGTGGTACGTGGATTGTTGTATGTAGCCTTGAATTTTTTTTAAGTGTGGAATTGTAAAAGTTTTGCAAGGTCTTGGAAAAATTAGTATTTCAGTAATGGTCATGGCTCAAATTATTGGGGAACAATGAAGCGTTCAGCCTCCGTCTGAAGTGTGCAATGCTATTGAATTTCGATACTTTCTGGGGTATCTGTAATGGTATAGCAAAAATCTTAAGGTTTTAGAACGGAAAATTAACTTTTAGAGCTTACATCGTCATAGATCTGTGACTGATATCGTTTAGTAAATTATTGTAGCTCTTTGCTTGCATTTGTAAACTGAAATCAACAATACACAAGTTTTGAGTTTTGTGCATTGTTCAGCAATTAAACTGAGTCCACATTTAGGAAATAACAAAGTCGTATTAGTTATTGACTTAGCGTCCTGCAATATTTAAGCAGAAACCCTGGTTGTTTCATTTGGCTCATCAACCACAAAACTTTTTCTTCGCTGGCTGGCAATGTTATTTTCCGCACACCGAAGCATGTGTTGGGTAGCAATAAAGAAGTCGTGTGGAGAAATTCTTAATGATGCTGCATTGATATTATTATGCTCATAAAACTGTTGCAGTGTGCATCAAAAGTAGTACCGTATTTACCCAGTTAGAAGTGCCCCCCCCCCCCCATACGAAATATTGGCAGGTTTTATTTTTTTCCCCATTTATAAGCGCCTAAAAAAAATATGCAAAATTAAAAAAAAAAAAAAATTGAGCCTGTGGGAGTTTTTTGGCTCGTTAAATCAAAAAAAGGCCCGTTTCTCTATAAGCCTAAATGTTCACCTACCGAACACAGTAGCAGCTGCAGTGATACAAATCACGTGAAAACCGAGATAAAAACCGTAAATTTTCCACTTTTCGCCATGCATATCTTGTATTAATAAATGAAATCTTGTAGTACGTGATTACGACTGTTGCGACTGTTAACATCGTAATTTTAAATCAACTTTTAATTAATAGCACCAATTTCGTTAAGAGTTTGAGCGTCGCGTCTTTCTTTCTCCATGATTGCATCGTTGATCGCTTACTCTGTTCTGGTCCGTTTTCCTGCACAGATGATGAGAGAAGAGTGCGTGGAGCATGTAACCGATAAGCTGCTTAGCGTGCGCTATAGTAATGGCGTTTTTCACGGACGGGCAGCGTGCACTGCTTATTGTGTACGGTACCATGTATGCAGTATAAAGGTAGTACACAGTACTAAAAGGCAAAATAGTTTTTGTTTTACCTTGGATTACAAGATAAATGTTTCGGAAGGCCAATAGCAGCTGGTATTAAGTATGCCCTAGTGAGGTTTTTTGCCTCCAGACAGAAGCGCCCTCCACTCAAATTTGCTAAACGCCAGGCCTTCTAATTGGGTAAATACGGTAGTTGTAAATGTAAAATTTGTACCTTAACGATGAATTAAGGATCTTATTGATGTGATTAAGCTACTGGTTATGAGAAACTGCTCGCTTACATTCTTCAGTAGATAATGAAGCAAAAATACCACATTGTTACACAGTAAAAAAATATTTAATAACATTTTAAACTTCAAATATATTCTTTACAAAAAATACAAATTATTTCAACTTATATGCCATGTTAGCACAGTACAGCCAAACTTCCAAGTACAATTTCATATTAAAATATTGTTAGTACTCAATTTCATGTGTGAAATGCAGCAGTTAAATTAAAATGATTTCTTTGGTAAATTTTACATTTACATTGTTTTTCCACTGTTGATTGCATAAAGTATCGTGTGTAATGTTTGTTTCGAATTTACCATAATTCATTACAAATACAGGATGGTCCACAAAAAACCCAAGATTTTTTAAAGTCCAACTTTTCTAGTTAACACCCCTCAGAACCAGGATAGGACGTTAATCAAATCAAACAGCAAGATTTGTCCTGTTCTGATGCTGAGGGGTGCTAATTAGAAAAGTTGGACTTGCGTTGGGTTTTTTATGGACCACCCTGTATTGAAATGGGGTCAGATTGAAATTTACCAAGTGTTTCTATTTTCTAGTTCTCTTTTTTCGGTCTCTATATCCGGCCAGTGCGCAACCCCACTGTGCATGCGTCATGGACCGTGCCATCACTTTAAACCCAGCTCTTCCTTCTTCATCCCGGACTGCATTGCCACTTCCAACAACTCACGAAAGAGGAAACAAGCTTCTAATCCCAACAACTACAAAGAAATGCTGTTTGGCTTTGGCATCAATTGACGTAGATCGTTTTCTCCACCACATTACTCAACCTGAAGACGACCTTGATTCTGCTTCGTTAGAAGATAACATCGGCCCTCGTCTCAAGTAAACTTCGAACAACAGTGTCTGGACCCCTATGAAGACTCGTTACGACCTTTTAAAGACAGTCGTCAGGTAAGATGGCTTCGACTATCTCTACAAGCCCAATCCATTGTCACAATCCACAAAGAACAGAGATCTATCCACTGGATTTGGCCTTGGCCTCCGTGAGAGTTGGTCAGTCGACGACCCTCAACAACTTTTCCGTACTGGTGGATCCCTTCTTGACAAAGAACCTTCACCTAGACCCAGGTGTGAAACGTGATTCTTTTGTTCTGCAGGGGATGGCGCTACAAACCCCAGACAATTCGAAACCTATCGACAGTCAGAATTTCAGGCCACGGAAGTGAAAATGGACTTTAAAGCCACCCTGTTCATCCCCACCACAGTCCTGAAAGAAAATGTCCTCCACCTCGGTCTCGCAACCGCAATCAACGCACTGTGTGAAAGGTTGGCCCTTGAATCTAGCCAACGAAACATAAAGCACCTTCATTTCCTCATCTCCGAGCTGTTCAAGGAAGCGTCTTTGCCTCATTTCACTCCTTCATCTGGTTCACGAAAGCACTTTTTAACTCAAGCTTTCTACTGCGCGACATTGCACTCAGTAAGACATCCAACTTGAATGCACTAACATCTTCATGAATCGGACACCTTGTTCAGGGGCCTCATTCCCATTTTAGCACCACACTTGGACATATCTTGCAACCCGTTCAAGAAACTTCAAACATTTATTCTTCAGTAACCCTGCAACCCACTCAATCCAAGCCTCAACAGGCCCTTTCGTGGGAACAACCACAAGAACAGACAACGGGCGAAGTTCCACTCCCAACAATCACAGCAAACCCCATCACCGCCAATAACATTTTCCTCAACCTCCTGGTTGGTGGACGCTTACTTACGCACATCCTGGGAAGGAATCACAACAGACGAATCCATCCTCTCAATCATCTCTCTTGTCCTCACAAAGCCCCGGCTCGTAACCCCTCGAACCAAACTGCAGTCAGCCACTGCCCGAATCCTTCCAAGCCTGGCTTCTACAGCTCCATCTTTAAGACCGAAGAAGTCCAGAGGTGAAAGAATGACCTTCAATCTCAAGCCCCTCAACCAGTTCATTCTCAACACTCATTTCAAAATGGAGACTTTGGGAATCCATCTTTCTTTCGTTAAAACTCGTGGAATGGACCATCTCCATCGATCTCGAGGATGCCTACCTCCACTAACTTTTGATTCATGTATCGAAACAAGGTTTACGAATTCCAGTGCCTCCCATTCGGACTGAATGCCGCTACCCAAATTTTCACGCTGGTATTAAAACCCATCCTAAGCTGTCTCCACTGCCTTCAGGTCACCAGAAATGCTTTTCATCAACATCAACCGTCTACAGCTACTCCAAAACAAACACTGGGTTTCGGCATCAACTGGAAAAAGTCGAGGCTCCTCCCGTTTCAACTTTTCACCTTCCTCGGAGTGGAATTCAACTTACTGAACGCATCGGTAACTCCAACAGAAAGGAAGGAAGATCTCCTTTCACACGGCCAATCCTTCTTCCTGAACGGACTCTTACCTTTCACCACTTTCACATCGACAAAATCAATCTTTCCAAGACGTTCCTGCTGCATCCCTAACACACAAGACCTCATCGAGTTCGAATTGAACGTTCAGCATCTTGTAGCAAACAATACCACCGCACCTTCAGAGGAATGAACCGTAAAGAATTCAATCTGCGAATATCTCTTCAACATCTGGGGCAAACCCATGATTGACCTATTTGCCACAATGCCAGACCTCGTGCGGCTCCTATCGTAGCACTCGTCGAAGAGCAGGCCACAAGAATTGCCAGCAAAGCCATCAGACACACCACCAACGACAGTCATTGGTGCAACCGAAAGAAAATAATCCAATCCATCCCCTATCTACCGAGCTCTTCAAAAATGGACAAAGAGGATCCATCATTCTCACTGGCCGGATCTAGAGAGCGAAAAACCTCAAGACCTGAATGCAATTAAATTTTTGGTAAGATGATAGAAAAATTTAGGTTTTAATGCAAATTTTGACTAGGACCACAAGATTGACAATGACTTGTGCCCCGAAGCCCAGATCAGTAAGTGGATGTTGGCCAATGTGCAACTTGTGTCTGAATATGCTGTTTTATCTTGTACAAACAAGACGTTAACAAAAGATGTTTTACTAACGTAAAAAAATTGTCTGAGTAGGCAGGGCCAGATCTTTCTAAGCACAAGACACAGGTAAGAGTTCTGTACAATTAACTCAGAATAGGGGGCCCCAAATCGGTTTTTTCCCCCCTGGTCTCCCCACGTTAAAGAAAGGTGCCTGTTGCGCAACGATACGCAGGTCCACAAAAAAAAGTGACCCCAACCGACAGAATTATTCTAAGTCCTTTTTTTTTAATTAGCAACCCTCAGGAATTTGAGGGTCGCTAATTTAAAAAAAAAGGACTTTAGTTTATATACAGCGTGGTACGAAATTCTGTCGGTAGGGGTCAATTTTTATAGTGGACCTGCACATTCTGTTGGATTGGTGAAGTAAGTTTTTCCATAAAATCAAATTAACAGAACATTCAGCGTTACCATAGACAAGGGGTTTATTGTAATGGAACAGTTTATTGGCACAATCCTACACTTGGGATGGATGCGCAGCTCAACCTATAACTACAATACTCCCTTCAGCTTTAAAATGAATGTGATGAAATGAGTTTGTACGACACTTGAAAGTCCCCACATTAGTACCACAAGACTAATTAATCGTTCTGGCCAGAAATTCATTTTGCAGAGATGCCTGGCAAATCTCGTATTTAAAAATAAATGCGTCCATTGAATCTTGACATACGATTACCAAAATGACTTCTGGTGGAAAGTTTTCAATAAAATCTCAGATGTACGGTTTGCATGAATAGTTTATCACTTCTGTTGTAGGTTCAACTCTTTTACGTGTTCTTTTCCAGCCACATGCTAATAGTAATCAAGTTGCTTTTCATCCAGTCTATGTTGGTTTCTGTTGCTTCCAATGACATTTGTAGAGGTCGAAGTGCAGCTCCCAATTTTCCAGTTTTACTTCCAATAAGTTGCTTCAACTGTAAGTAAAAACAAAAATAATAAATTTAGCACCCAACTTGCACAAAATTACCTAGCCAATATTTGTGTCGCAGAGAGGAGTTCACTGAATCAAACTTAGTGGCACTATCACGGCAAATTAAGTAAAATACATATGTAGGTTAGTAAGGGTAACAATTGTTCAGTTGGTGATAAAAGCACCAAATTCTCGATTTACCTAAATAATTCTACACCCATCAACATTTGGCATACTATAATATAATAGAAAATTGAAGCTAGTTAAATTATGTACACAAAAGGTGTGTTGACTTTTTTTTTCTACCTCTCACCGTTTTTGAGAAAATGGCCTCCAAAGACAGGATGTTCCCAATTTTTAGTTTTTTCAAACTAGCTCGACAATTGATCAACCTTCGGCATACGAAATGAAAGCTAGGGGGGGAAAAAAAACCCTGAGGGGGTGATTGACCCCCACCAAAAACGGTTTCTTGACTGTAACACTTCTGGACAGGAAACGTTACATGCATCTTTTAGGTAAAAGCAACCACTGAACTCAAATCGTATTTCAAGTTTACCACCCTTAATTTGCACGAGTGCTCCTTTGTTTAGTTGGTTGTTATAGTGCCCTTCAGAGCTTTCTAATAGCCTGCATGGGGATCTACTGTTTTCATCAATCCTTAATCACTCATTAATTTAGATAGGGCCCGTCCTACGTCCATTTAAAGGTGTAGAGGTGCTGGCTTAGTGGTAATTTTCGAATTCAAATTGCTCTTGCGAGCCCTCTAATAGCCCGAAATGAACATGCTTAAGATTTTCTGAAAGGTGGAAATCTATTCTCTCCAGCAATCCTAACCTAAGTTGTTTAGCTTGCATATAAATATGAATATGAGCATTACTGAGGAACTTTGAAATTGAAACAACCCGCGACACCAAACACAGCTGAGGCAGGAATTCAAGAGCATTTGAGGTTAAACTTAATGCTTAATTTTTTGTTGCAAAATTTGACATAAAATATTGCTTTTTTCGCTACGATAGCATCTTGGAAATGGGGATGTGCATTACTCGAAAAATTTGAGTGCTTCTCCACAAGAACACAAACGCATAGTTGGGGTTTTTTTTTTTTTTTAACATGTTCACTGCTTTCATCTTACACTAAACTGTTTGATGCTTTGGTTGCTAGCATGCATGCTTGATCTCTTCATCGAGGTAGGCGCGGGGCCGTAATCTAATACTGGTGAAGGGTAGCTAGAACGGGTTTTAGGACAGTCAAAAAGATGCGACGAGGCAGAGACACTCGTAAACGGTGCCGGACAGACTCATGAAGCGGGATGTGTAGATATGCGTCCTCAAGATCGATAAAAGTCGTCCAGTCGCCTTTGTGAAGCGAATGACAAATGGAATCGAGTGTCCACCTTCGTATGTACTGGTTCAGCGGTCGTAGATTGAAGATGAGTCTTGGCCTTCGGCCAGAGGAAGGGGATCCGGGCTTCGACAAATCGCAGATTTAGAGACAAGGTCCTTAATCTTGACTAAAAGTTGGCTGCAAATGCCCAGCGTGAAAGACCGTGGTGGAGGATGGAAAACGAATTAGGACCCTTTACATTCTTTCAATTAAGAGTTTGGGGCAGGCGACCCCCAACAGGGAGGGTCAAGGAGTGACCACTGAAAGAGGCGTAGCGAGAACGACGGCCCTGGGCCTTGCAAAGGAGTAGTGCCAGTTGTCCTTGGGGGTTTGCACGAAAGGGTCGAGTCGAATTCTTGGAAAAGA
This sequence comes from Lithobius niger, assembly GCA_023313725.1. Classification (NCBI taxonomy): domain Eukaryota; kingdom Metazoa; phylum Arthropoda; class Chilopoda; order Lithobiomorpha; family Lithobiidae; genus Lithobius; species Lithobius niger. The sequence goes on from JAHWFP010199854.1 coordinate 38,901, forward strand.
AGCGTGGCGTGTTGTCGTTGAGATTGGATACAGTGTCTAGGGCGACCTATGAGTTCAAAAAGGCCACACACTTGGTTTCCAGTGGAGGTGGTTCGGAAGTTTCTTATTGCTGGAAAACCTGTGAATTTTTTGCTCATTACCCTTGCGGATTTAAGTTGCTGATCTGGCCAGCTTGGTAACCCATTACGAATATGCAGCCCTCCTTACAACAGACCTTGGCACGAAAGCGACTTGTCCCACGGTCGCTCCGTCCTCTGCTTTCACCTTTTTTTTTCCTCAGTGGGGTAGCTTCTTGTTAACCGATGTGACCGCTCCCTTTCTTGAAGCGAAGCCAACCGCTTGGTTGACAGGACCCTCATCACGAACCTCTTCTCCGTGGCGGACTCATGCACCTTGTGGCTTCCATTCTGAATGCTGCTGGCATTCGTAGCCATGGATACCACTGTAGCTTGCCACCTTGGTGCCACGACCACACACGGTTACCCGGGCTGCCTTTTTGTCAACTGATCCTGCTGCATACGAATGGTGAAGCCCAGCCACGAGAGAAGATATCTCCGTGCGTCTCGTGCCCGACGAGTGAACAAAATGAAGAATGGAGCTGTCCCAACCACTCGTCTCACCTCCGGATCAATGATATTCTCCACATCACAGCTCGTCTCGATCATGGCCTGAAACCACGTATCGAGTGGAAACTCAAGACGAATGTTGTTTTCTACACCACCACTCGTCTCATTTGCGGTTAAAACCCACGCACTGAATGAAGCTTTCACAAAAATTGATTTTCAAGATGAATGGCGCCCTCAACTGCCGCTCGTCTCATGCTTGGCTGGAGCCAAAGCATTGAGGTTAGTTTTCACGACGATTGCAGTTGACTTCTGCCCAATGCTCTCTTGTAACCTTGGACCACTTCCAAGGACCCTATTTCTGGAAGACAAGACGAATGCTGTTGTTCTACCTGTTACTCCTTTCGTGGACTTCTGCCCAGTTTTCTCTCAAAGCCCTGTGCTACTCTCACCAAGTACACTGCTTCGGCCAACGGCTCATCTTCCCCGGGACTTACACCCACGTGTTCAGTGAACCTCTGCCCTGTGCTACTTTCGCCAACGACCGAACTTCAGGAAGACAAGACAGGTAGCGCTGCTCTGGCCCGCGTGTGAAGCATGGAGTCGATTGTCTCTCCTTCGTGATTTTCTGCCCACAGTCCAGAACTGCCTCACCAGTTCATCCAACTTCTGGAAGACAAGATGAATAGCGACGCTTCTTCTGTCAAACGGTCGCTCGGTCCCCCACTTTCGCCGTTTTCTATTAGAATCTGCAACCGTCACGTGTTGCCGGGGAAACTCCTCTCCTCTCGTCCATTTCTCGTTGAACCCGCTGTTGCGCTCAACGTGAAGCGTCACTGCTACTCACTTTCGTGGCTGGGATTGCAGTGTTGCTTCATCACGAAAACCCGCACATTTTTCTATGCCAACCGTAAATTTCGTCACCGTGGAGTGCCACTGCTGCTTGCTTTCGGGCTAGGACCCGTTGCCGCTTTGCCTCCACCCGCCTCACGCCACATTCGTTCGCAAATGGATTCTCCTTCCCAGCTGGACCCTTTCATTGTTGATTCCACGTATGGATACCCAGGCCGCCTTTTGCACACCGTAAAGGACTTCAAATGACACCCATGCTCTGCTTCCATTCGCCTAGACGTCCAACTTTTGGAATTCAAACCGACTGACACCGATCGAAGCCGGCTCTTTGGACCAGCGTTCGGAAGACAAGATGACTGCTGTCACCTTCCGTCCATACTTGTTTCTCTCGTGGCTTATTACACGAGCAGAATCAGTCGCCCCTCCATTCGTGAATTTCCACCCGACGTCCCTGGCTTCTCGCCACGGAAACCTACCACTTCTAGTAAGCAAGACAATGGTGTCGACCGCAAATCTCACTCGTGGATAAAATCCTCGAATTGAGTGAATTCAATCTTGGTTTCCGCAGTGAGAGATTTCTAACCGTGGTAAGTGTCAAAATTTCGTGGGTAGAGGTCACATCCCTAATTGGTCGGAAGAAGTCTCACGACCGGGATGCGGAAGAAGAGGGTCCTTGTCAAGTTCCAACAGCTCGCCTTTGCCGAGAAGCAGACTTCCATTATAAAGGGGGGTCGTGGGTAAGGTTGAAATTGTCCGAGGACCGCTTGTTGACGAATAAGGCGGTCGCAAAGGCCAAACCCAAAACCAGTGGAGAGATCACGGTTCTTGACAGTGTCGGGTGCAGACGGCAAAGGCTTGTAGAGGAAACGGTCCGGGAGGGGAATCTCCGAGGGGTCCGGCTCGTCGGCAGTGAAGTGAGAGGGTCCGGAATCCAAGTCGTCAGAAATGACCGAAGTATTTTCAGCAGGGATGTCCGAGTCACTGTCATCGGGAACAGTGACTAGCCGGAGAAGTGGAGAAGGAGGCACTAAAGGTCGCTGGATGGACGAAGGTGAAGCAATGCGAATGGGGTAATAGTGACGGGAACATCCAGGGATGCCACTGGTGCTTGCGACGGCTAACTGTCGCAGCTATCCAGTCGTGCGTGTACTGAGGAGAAGGGTGAGTGCGCTTCTGGCTAAAGGGCCTTATCTATGAGAACGTGAACCGATTCTTTGGAGAAAGGTTCGTTTGGAGGATCCTTGCCAACTAACGGTGGCGGAGATGACGAACGACATAACGATCGTAAAGAGAGGCCGGGATGAACGACAGTCAGTGGCATGCTGCTTGGACTTGAAAAGTTCGGATTGAAGCGAACGAAGATCTAGTGATGGGAGCACACCTGGCCGCATTAGATAGGGGACATTGCGGTTGCATCCATAGACGCCCTGTTAACCCAGCGGAAAGAGTGGAGAATCCAGGCACAGGTCGGTGGTGAAAGAACTTCCACCAAATTTCTAGCGGCAGGGGGCGGTGTTGTAGTAATCTTGGCCGAGCCTCCCTTGGAGTGCCCGTGGCACGAGGCATAGTCGAAACGAATGAGAAGGAACCGTGGCTCATAAACACAGTAGCACATTTTTTTCCTTTGGAGCAGACAACAGCACGTCCGAACAGGTCGGTCATAGAGTAGAGAAGATAATCCGAGGTCGTTCGCGACGCTTTTTTGAGAGGAAGAATGCTAGAAATTCCAGGAAATGCACATTTCGCCGGCATACAGAAAAAATGTTGAACACCTAGCAAAAGAACGTAACTAATACAATCCCAAAAGGTCAAAATAAAACATTACTTGCCTGTTCCAAATCATTTGGTGTATTCATCGTTATTGTTGTATACCTTATTATGTCGTTTAAAGAAAAGGCCAGTTTAAACCTGTGAACACAACAATGGTTTTGTTATTACAGTACAATAATTACAGAAGCTATCAAACATTTTGCTTAATGTAATAATAACAGGTTAGTGTGCCTCCACAGATTTCTCCCTCCTCACAACCTTATACTCAGCTTGCTGCACGCACTGCACGTAACAGTAAAGGCCACTAATCACTATAGCATTTTTAAAGTCCAAGTCCGGCATAGAAAAATTGAGCTAAATTTCAGTTTACCACAGGATCCTGTTAAGTTTAACTAATCAAGTTTCAACTTCTAATGCAACCAAAAGTGAATTCTAGGAGACGAAAAGGTGTTGCAGACAGTCATTCCGACAAATGTCTTTCCATTACGGTGGTACCCATGAAATGCTGCCTTTATTTCGTAGACCTTTTTCGTTGTACTTCATGGGTTGTTGGGACCTCGCAGGCTTCGAGGGCCTTACATTTGAATTTGAACTAACCATGCCTTTTACTGCTTTCAGCTGCCCCTGCCTAAATAACTATAATTTTATTTTGGCTTGCTTTCTTGTGTTGATAAATAAATAGATCCTTATCCATATCAGATAAAAATGATTCAAATTTTCCATACTACTACGCACAATCTCAACTCGAAAAATACAATCACTGAAAATGTTCGATAGTTTTGAGTTTATTTATTCCTGTGGTTTCGTCAGGGCTACTAAAAAGTGTTTTTTTGGTTTACATCACGCTGTACTATGTTGTCCGTGTTTTGATTTTGTTTTCGCTTCCGGTATTTGTAAGCGATACTTTCAAGGTAATGCCAGCGCTGTCAAAAGTTTTTCATACAGATCACAGGGTACTAGGTCGCGGGTGCTGCTGGTGCTTGAATATTCATCAGCTTTTTATTATTCTTTCATGTGCAATAATGGTCTGTGATTCCAGAATTGTTAGGTGCTTGTCTAAGGCTGAATTGGAGGTCAACGAAGTCTTGGTATTTTTCCAATCTAAATTGTGCTATCTGTTTGTGTGGTGTACTGCGACACCGCTTTCCTCACTACCACTCCTCGTGTCAGCCATGTGCTGTTGTACTCTATTACGCACTTCCTTTCTCGTTTCCCCAATGTAACGCCGTTGCAGTCACTAGATGGTACTCTATACACACCAAGGCCTTCTCTTCTTTATTCCGCTCTTGTCTCTTCATAGTCCTTGACTTTAGGTCTTTCTGGTTGCAAAAGTATACATAAGCCTTGTGTTTTTAGCATTCTTCGCTGGGACCTCTCAGGTAAGACAGACCTATTCTTTTTAACCTATCCTCTCGCTTCCTTGATCTTTAACGCTGTTTTTCAGCCTGCGTAACCGTGTTGGCTTCTTTCATCAGTCGATTAAGATCCTCTGGCGGTTACCCCAGTGCCAAAAACGTCGCTTTCCCCAGTTGTAGATGCTTCCTTCGTCATCGAGTTTCTCGCGAGTCTAATAAACTCGTTTCTTGCGACCGTATGGAGCTGGGATCTTGGGTACCGAGGTATAATGAATGCCTCGAGCTGTCAATGTAGGTTTTGAATACAGCTGGTACATTATTGCCCCATCATATTTTCTCACCAATAGCACATCTAGGATTGGCAGTTTACCCTGCTTTTCAATTTCAGCGGTGAAGCCTAACTCTTGTTTCCATCCCAGCACTGCTTCTACCTCTTTTCGATTTATCACTGCAAGGTTATCGACCACAAACCTATTCCAGATTTTCAAGTCTGGTCTCTTTTCCAAAAGGTATTGGTCAAGATGTTGTAACACTAACTAGCCAAAATTGGTGAGCTTGAATACCTCGTGGGGCTCCACTTAGTTGTCTGAAGGCAAATCCACCAAATTCCACATGAATAGACGCTAGCAGTGCCTTGTCTCTTCCCAGTCCTCGGGGAATGCCACGTTTCCTCGCTGACTCCCTGAACATGCTAAAGATGAGCCTATGCGTCAGGCTCGGAAAAGGCTGGACAATCCTTGTGTGGCATCTTTTGTGGTTACTAGACGTAGTTGTTCTAACTCGTGTTCTTAAAGGTAACCTTCTGCAAAGAGTCTCTCTAGGCTATACTCTAGATCTGACAGTGGAGAGTTTTCAATGTCATTTCTCGTTTCAGAATGCATTCTGCTCCTTCAACACGTTCATCAACAAGCAACAACTGATTTTTCTCGCTTGAGTTCTCTCAGTACTTTAATCTGCGACCACGTTAGGTTGGATTTCATTCTGGATATGTTCTTCAGAGCTATTACTTGCAGTTTTACCCTAACTTCAGCACTCCATGTGTAGCCGTTTAATGTAATCCATCTAGTGGCTGATATACATGGAGTGCTGAAGTGAGGTTAAAATTGCAAGGAATAGTCTAAGGATCGTCTCCAGAGTGAAATTCAACGTAATGTGGTCGCAAATTACAGCACTGGGAAAACTCGAGCAAGAAAAATCAGTTAGGCTAATGTGACTGTTTTGGCTGACAAGCGAGAGCATGATGAAAACGTGTTGAAGGAACTGAGAGAAAGCGGAATGTATTCTTAAATGAGAGATGACATTGAAAACACTCCACTGTTAAATCTAGAGTATAGCCTAGAGAGACTCTTTGCAGAAGCTACCTTTCATGGCACGAGTTACAACAGTAACATCCTAATTACCACAAATGTGTTGCCACATATAAATTAAGTTACATAAGGATTGTCCAGCCTTTTCCGAGTCTAGGCTCATTTTTGAGCATGTTCAGGGAATCTGCGAGGAAACATGGCATTCCTCGTGAGGAGTAGGAAAAAGACAAGGCACTGCTAGCCTCTATTTACGTGGAACTTGGTGGATTTACCAATTCAGACAACTAAGTGGAGCCCCATGGGATATTCAAGCTCACCAATTTTGGCTAAGTTAGTGTTACAACTTCTTAACCAATACATTTTAAAAAAGAGACCACCAGACTTGAAAATCTGGAAGAGGTTTGCGGACGACATCCTTGCAGCGCTAAAGCGAAAAGAGGCAGAAGCAGTGCTCGGCCTGATGAATGGATGGAAAGAAGAGTAACGCTACACCACTGAAATTAAAAAGCAAGGTAAACTGCCATTCCTAGATGTGCTATTAGTGACAAAATATGGTGGGGCAATAATGCACCAGCCGTATTTAAAACCTACAGCGACAGGCACTCATTATACCTCAGGGCACCCAAGATCCCAACTCCATATGGTCGCAAGAAACGAGTTTATTACACTCGCAAGAAACTCAATGACTGTGGAGGCATCTACAACTGGGAAAAGGGAAGTTTTGGGCACTGGGGTACCCACTAGGGGCTCTTAATTGACTGATGAAAGAAGCCAACTTGGTTAAGCAGGCTGAAAAACAGCGTAAAAGATTAACGAAGAGAGAGGAGAAGTAAAAAGAATATGGCTGACTTAGCTGAGAGGTACCAGCGAAGACCTGCAAAGAATGTTAAAAACACAGGGCTTATGTATACTTGAGCAACCAGAAAGGCCTAAAGTCAAGGACTAAAGAATAAAGAAGAGAACGCCCTGGTGTGTGTAGAGTACCGAGTAGTGACTGCGATGCCGTTTACATTGGGTTAACGAGAAAGGGAGTGCGTAGTAAAGTACGACAGCACATAGCTGACACGAGGAATGATAGTGAGAAAAGCGGTGTCACAGTACACCACACAGCACAATATAGATGGGAAAATACCGAGACCTTGTTGACCTCTAATTCAGCCAGAGACAAGCACCTAAGAAGTTTGGAATCACTGACCATTATTGCTCATGAAAAGAACAATAAAAAACTGATGAATATTCAAACACCAGCAGCGCCTGCGATCTAGTACCCAGTGATCTGTACGAAAAACACAGACAACGCTGGTGTGACCCTGAAAAAGTAGCGCTCCCAAATACCGGAAGCAAAATCAAAACACGTAGTACAGCATGATGTAAATTAAAGAAACACACTTTTTAGTAGACCTGACAATAGCAGGAATAAATTATAGGCTCCCTATAATATAGTGTTGGTCAAATGATTGGTAGCTTGGACTTGCAGGCAATAAATGTAAGTCTTTCCACGTTGGATCATCGAACCCATTTAAGGATTATGCGGTTGCAGGTTGCAATCTTGAACATGAGTTTACATGCACGGATCTTGGAACGTGACAATTCACACTCAGAATTACCTACTCTTTATGCATGTTTTTATGGTGTCATATTTTGTCACACTGTCATAGGATTTTGAGGAGTTTGTGACAAAGACCATTAATATCAATTAGCTCTCACCCTCTGATATTAAATTATCCTAGGTCTGGGTGTCAACCATTCAGTAGAATGGAGCCCCAAACAAGCAGACGTTTCTGCTATTTCGCTTGCTGAAACCGTAATTCGTTTCGCCCTTGTCACTTTTCAGATGGTTGGTGGAGATCGATTCCAGTGCTCTCAAATGACTATCAAGAGTGTGGTGATGCCTTCCCAGCGTATGGAGTGTCTTGCTGTGTCATGTTGGGCCCCTATGCCATTGGAAGTGTCACCTGTGCGAGCTGTGGTGATATGGCCAAGTAAACGCACGTGCACTCCTCTCCTTGTCTCTCCCATGGCTGGGCACTCACTACAGGGTATTTTGTAAACTACTGGTTTGGTTTTGGGGCAGTATGATGCAAGTAGTTTCGTTGCAACCACTAGATCAGTTTCTGTATTTTCTGATATTTGGATTATGCTTTGGGATTGTGAGTCTAGTACAGTCTTGCTTCTGCTGCATGTGTTGTAGCTGTGAGGGAGATCATGTTGTCGTGAAGTGGGAAGTGAATCAGTTAGGGGTGCTGGTGGTTAGTGTTCGATTTGGTGAGAAAGGCTTGTCTCATCGTCCTTGGTGGTGGGTGGTCGAGAGTGCAGAATATTTTTGACGTTGACAGAGTTTCTCGCTTAGCTCATGATGTTGTGTTTTTGTAGGATTTTTTTGGATTGGTTCACTCACTGTTTTCACGTACGTGAGGGGGACCTCATTTTTGGTTTTTCTTCGAGTATGGCTAACTGTTGGTTTTGGTGGGATTGCTTATAGTAGGCCTCTTTATGGCGCGGTTGGCAGTCAGGTGAATCGTTCTTTTGCTTTCATGATGTAGTGGTGGGCGTGAGGAATTGGCTACTAGTCTTGCCATTTCTTGTTGACTATGGCTTGTGGTTGGGCTGATTTGTATGGTATGCTTTAGTCTGAAGCTACTGGTTTCCTGTAAGGTTAAAAACTTATGCTATTCTGTTTTCTTGATATCCCAACACCGAGGAAGGGTAGGATGCCTTTTATTTCTTCCTCATTTGTGAATTTTAGGTCTGGGTGCCAGTTGTTGACCAGATTAAGAATGGCTGGGGTGTCTTGTTTCGGGTTGATCGAGTACACGTCATCAAAAATCCTGGCCCACAATTTGTGGTTTGGTCTAGATTTGTGGATGAGGGCACCAATGTTTTGGATTACTAGTTCGGCTAAGGAACTAGTATTGCAAAACATTGGTGACTTCATCCACAAATTGTGGGCCAGGTTTGTTGATGACGTGTACTCGATCAACAAGAAACAAGAGACCCCAGCCATTCCTAATCTGGTCAACAACTGGCACCCTGACCTAAAATTCACAAATGAGGAAGAAATAAAAGGCACTCTCCCCTTCCTCATAATTTTTTAACCATACAGGAAACCAGTAGCTTCAGACCGAGGCATACCATACCAATCAGGACATCCAATTGCAAGCCGTAGCTCAACAAGAAATGGCAAGAATAGTAGCCAATTCCTTGCACCCACCCCTACATCATGAAAGCAAAAGAACGATTCATCCGACTGGGACACCCAGCCCATTCCATCCATCAACCATGCCATAAAGAAGGCCAATTATAACCATTCCCACCAAAACCAAGACAAATCCATACCCCTCACATATGTGAGAACAGTGAGTTAACCAATCCAAAAAATCCTACAAAAACACAACAACATAAGCTAAGCGAGAAACTGTCAACTTCAAAAATCTTCTGCACACTCGACCACCCACCACCAAGGACGATGAGACAAGCCTTTCTCACCAAATCGAAAACTAAATACCAGCACCCACAACTGATTAACTTCCCACTTCACGACAACAGGATCTCCCTCACAGCTACAACACACGCAGCAGAAGCAAGACTGTAGTAGACACACAATTCCAAAGCATAATCAGCAATCCACAAGACAAGACAAATACCAGAAAAAGCAGAAACTGATCTAATGGTAGAAAGGAAACTACTTGCACCACACCAGCAGGTAGGAGAGACGAGAGGAGTGCACGTGCATTTACTTGACCACATCAGCGCAGCTCGCACAGGTGACACCTCCAATGGAATTGGGCCCACCATGACACAACAAGACACTCCATAAGCTGGGAAGACACCACCACAATCCTGACCTCCAACTCAAGCAAGAACAGTCATTTGAGAGCACACGAATCAATCTCCATCAACCACCTGAAAAATAGATACATTCCCCTAATGAAGCTCTAACCCCTTCCCACCCACCATCAACAGCTTGTCCACCAAAAAAATATCGTTAAAAAGTGGAAAATTAACAACGACGCCATTAACAACACCAGCAACGCATACGTCACACGCCTTAGAGATCAGCGGTCACGAGCGCTCAGCTCAAGACAACAAAAATCGACCACTCCAAAGAACAGCCACAAGAACGCTTGAAAAAAAGACGTCGGGAAATTTGTTTAATGTTTTCAAAAATTAGCACACCACGAAGTGTGAACCTGATGATAAACTTTGAGATAGTGCAATTTTCCGTCAATAATGGCAAGTAATAGTACTCAATTAAAAAAACCACACAGTTGTTTCAACAGAAATTGCACCAATAGTGTGTAAAAACTTAACTATGTTAAGTGTGTAAAAACTCAACTATGTTAAGTCATCCTTACTTGCTGTGGTTGGGTAGGTTTTTTCAAACTAAATACTAATTATTATCTAATCAAAACACACTCTTCCAATTAAAGTCTTAACTTAAAACCAGAAAATATATGCTCGGGTTATTTTAGCATGTGGTATGTAGGCTACGTCACCTAGAGTTTGAAACGAAACACACAAGTGTTACAAGTGTTACTTGAGTTGAAACTACGTAAAATTATTTCTGCTATTTTTGAATGAGCAGTCTGTTTATTAATTTCAGCATATAATAGAAGATGTCGGCCAGCAAGCCAGGAGCTTTTTGAAAGCCCAAGCGACAGATGTTAAGTGGAAAGAACCACCATCGTGACAGTTGTTTTTTGCCGTAGGAGGGAAAAAACCCTCGTGCAATGGGTGGGAAACAACTGAAGAAAAATCCGTACATATCTATTTATTTATTTATTTTATTTAAAAAATTCGGCCCACATTTTTTTTTTGGACCACAGCACCTTCGCTGGAGAACAAAAAGTGCCGAGTTACGATTATAAAAAAGGACAAAGGGAAATGAATTATGACACAGCAAAAACTACAAGCAGTCACACTTCCTTATAATATATACCCTTCCTTAATCGGGATCAACGGGGGTGTGTAAAAGCGAGAGATGTACAGCTGTGACCAACACACCTATCAAAGACTAGAGTGCAAGGAATACAAAATTGGCAACTTTTACCACATACTTTCTATCCAGGCATATGTGTCAAATTCCTAACAGCATTAACACAGTTAGTAGCTAAAAAAAAAATTGGGTTCCATTGTCCTCACAGCCATTTAAATTCATCTATGTAAATCAACTTTATATAAATCACATTCAAATTTTTTCATTAATTTGAATGTGATTTAAATTAAATGGACTTAACTCCGATTTAAAAGCCCCGAAATGCAGTGGACGAAGAAAAGCTATTCTGGGCTTGTACATTCATGACAGCACACAAAATGCAATTACAAACGTATTAAATTTACTTACACTTTTAAATAAACATCCCAGTTTTCTCGAAGAAAATCAAAAGCTACGTATTTTCCAACAGGATTCCTCCTTCCAATAGTGATAAGTATTTGACGTGCGTCGTGGAAACGAATAACTGAATCGCCTGTGATAGATCGCCTAAGATACCTGTCAAAAGAAATGTATTTACTGCACACAACCATGATGTAAGACGCAACAAAACTATGCAATATTTAAAAAACTTCTAAATCTGTAGGGTGCAAACAAAAGAGTAGTGGCAACAGTGGCGCTGCACTTCAGTTTTTTTCCTAAGGAACCAGTCGTTATTTATCACCTTGGTATGGGGGAGGACGGGGGGTGCCAGAAAAAAAAAAACTGGCCAAACTAGACAAAAATATCAAAATACAAGGGCACCTGGTCAATTTTTGTTTCCGGTTGGAAATAACCATTACCTGCAATTTATAGCACTCCTTCTTGCAAAGCAATCTCCCCCTAGAGAGAATAGCAGGCTTTGCCTGCCAGCTCAGTAGCCTCGATGTGCGCATGCGTAAACATACTCCTATACAGAGAGAGTTAAAAGTTTAGCGCCATCACACAACCATCGATCGTTGGTTACCACGAAGGGGGGGGGGCACGTTTTAGATCATCTGAGGGTGCCCCCCCCCACCATGCCCCTTAAATAAATTGTCCGGTTCTTTTAAGAATAGGGCATTGATCCTAATTTAAGTACGAGCAGTCAATTCACGGCAAATGCAGAAAACAGCATGTAAATCAGTCCACAATAGCACTAGCTATGGCCAAAACACAGTACAAATGTTGGCTTTAATGCATAAAATAATATGAACAGTTGTGTGAATTGGTTATTTCATGTAATAATTACAGTAGATAATAGCAAACATAACGAAATTGATAAGGGTTTGGCTAGCACATGCTTGTGCACATGTTTGTAGCACGCTGGTAAATCTAAATGAACCGTAAGTTAAAACTTTATTTAAGGGTAACAGGGTTGGGGGGGGGGGGCTGCTTAATCTCAATACTTGGTGCCATAAGTGTCCACAAAAAGACTTCCTTCTAGCTCACAGATTCCCGGGAAGGGAGGTACCACTCAACTAGTTGATGTAGAATGTATGTTTATATGGCAGACAGCACACTTGTTGAAACGTGTTCGAACCTCGACATGCGGTTCAAAGTTGAACGCTAGTTTGTTACATGTAATACAAACCTGTGCTAGCTGAACCCTTATCAATTTCGTTACGTTTGCTGTTCCCTACTGTAATTCCCGTACTACACGAAATAAACCAATACACACCCCACTGCTCAGGATATTATTTTATGCAATAAAGCCAACATTTGGTGTTTTGGTCATAGCGCCTGCTGTTGTGGTGAATGCAGAAAACAGCATGTAAATCAGTGCACAAATTTACCGCCTGCACTTACCTCAAATTGGGACCAATGCCCTATTCCTAAAGGAACCTGAAGTGGAAAATTTATTTAAGGGGGATAGGGTGGGGGCACCCCTGGATGATCTCAAAACCTGGCCCCTCTGTGGTGACCAATGATCGATGGTTGTTTCACGGCTAAACCAAATCATGCGGCTGCCAAATACACTGGGTCAATACTTTTGACTAGCCCTGTATAAGTGTTGGCTTGGAACCTTGTCTCGTCTATTGTTCCTCTCAATTGTTACGAAGGCAACTCAAGAGGGGAGGCTGGGATGTTTAATGTATATTTTCGGTTAGGCAATAGAAACCAAAATTGATCAGATGGCCCTGGTATTTTGTTGTTTCTATATGACAGCAAAATATACATTACCTGCAGTTTATAACATTGCATCAAACCTCGTCACAGATGGTGGTGGGTCCATAATCACTAGTGCCCTAGCTACATGCTGGCTGCCCAGAATCCACAGATTCCAAGAACCTAAAGCAAAGGGATCACGCAGGTGGATTCCAAGAGAGTTAAAATTTCCCCAGGTCCATAGTGGACCACACCTTGAGTTTCATTACAATTTGTAAAAGAGGGAAATAAAATATCCCACGTTCGCAGCTGTCGCAAGACACAACAAACATTTAGTAAAAAATCAAGGTATATATGGGGGTCGAAGACAACCAGGAACACTTACATGTTCAGAGGGGCTAAGGATTAAACAGCTACAATCATAAACAGGCAAGCGGAATTTCATTCAGAGTGGTCTTGAGGCATGGTTGGGTGAATGGCTTGGCTGGACGAACGAACGGCTTGGCTGACATCTGGAAGGAGGCGACTGGATGCTTGAGTGCGAAGATCAGCAGGGCGAGCAACTTGACCGTCATGTGGAAGAGACGAACGTGCAGGACACAAGGCCAGTTGAGACGAAGTGTAGATGAAGGATACGCAATGTGACCCATCGAATATTTGAAGTAGAAGCAATAGTGACCAGTAGCGTGACGACCGCTGTAGAAATGAAAGGATCCCGAACAGGGATGTTTTCTGAAGGGACAGCGGGAGTATTGGAACGTGGATTGGTAGATGAAGGGAAGCAGCGAATTCGCTGATGAACGAAGAGAGTGGTTTTTCGTTGCGATGCTCGTGATCTGAGGCAAAGGCGACGGAAACAAGCAAGGAGACGACCGACTTGCTGTTGTAGTAGGTGATGCAGGGGCACTCTTCATCGAAGATGGCCTGTTTGGCGGAGATGATGCATGTTGAAAGGACGGCCAACGATGTGAAGATGTCTTGGCTGATCAAGGAGCATTTGTCTGTCCGGACGTGGGTGGAGCTGACATAATCTCCCAGGTTGTTAAGTGATGAAAGAGCACCCTTCTTTGCCGAACGAGTGCAGCGAATCTGAATTCCCGCCGGCTGACTTCAATCAGAGCAGATACTTCCTCAGATAATGTCAAAATCTAGAGATTCTACGACTGCAAGTTCTGGTCCGAAGGTCGGAAAGACCACTGAACGAAGCCCTAAGATGAACGCATGATAGGGGGAAGCAGTGTTGGAGGCCTGCTGATAGGCCTGCAATGGAAGGATTATCCCCCGTGGTAGCGTAGTGTTAAACGTGACGAAGGATTTAAGGGTGAGGTCCTTGATGGTGTAATCATGCTGGCGAGAGTGAAGGGGACGTGCTGCCGATAGAAAACTACTACCGAAGGATAATTTATGAAAGCAGTAGTGTTGAGGTGCTGACGAAGGGCTGATAATGAAGGTCCAGCGAGGGTCGCAGTAAGCCCCCCCCCCCCCCCTTACCTTTACTTTGGAGAGGACAAAAGGAGACGAAACAGTGAAGGATGAGACGTACCTAACGGCATGAGAGGCGGGGACAAATTAGAGGAATAATACCGAAAGCCTATAATAGTAGTCAAAGGTTGAATGGGACGAAGCTTCCAGGACGAACATACGAAGGAGTTGACATGGAGACAGTGGCCGTTGGTAGAACGAACGATTGGTGGCGGATGTTGCTACCTGCTGGTGGCATTGCAGGCTTAGGATGCCCGACGTCCCGTTCGTGTGACGTAGTTCTGTTGTTGTGTTTGATTCTTCATTCAGCTTCCCATGAAGGATGACTGTTCAGAAAATCTGCAGTGATAAGTGATGGGTGATGACCCGGAAGAGCTGAAAATGAACGGTAACGAAGGACTCAAGGCAGCAAAGATCGAAGTTCTGGAAAAGTGCAGGTGGGCATCAATGCAGGACAAAGTGTAGAAGACAGACGGAGCAGAAAGGGCGATCTTCTATAATAGAGTGCAATGGCAACGGCAGGAGCAAAGGGCGTCAGTTTGGAAAACGAATGCATCAATGACGAAAGGTGTAGGAGCGTCTAATGATGCAATGGATGTGACCGTATCTAGAGGTGTGAAGGAGCAGAATCCATGGTCTGATAGGAAGAACGGGCTGTACGAGCCAAGCCATAGGCTCAAACTGCTGAAGCGTGTAGTCAGAGCCCAGCCTAGAGGAAGTCTCGTTTTTTTTACGGAGTCGTGAATGACTGAACGGGTGCCATTAGTTGAGGTTCAGATGAGAACAGAGTATAGTTGTGCTCAATGACGGCCAGGTGCAGAAACGAAGGTCTTGGTAGGTAGGCAAAGGACGAAGGGCAATCGAAGAGCTCAGCAGGCTGGTAGTGAGGACCGGCCGCTAAAAGTAGTAACGATGCCGCAAGATGTAGAAGGCTGCAAGAAGGAGACATCAGGCGAAGGGCCAGCACATCATAAGAGCTGGCCCACAGTTGCTTATCGTCTGCCAATTGTGATGAACGGCCGCAGCTGTGTACAGGCTTTCTGAGTTGTGTGAAAGCCCTGGTTAGCGAAGGAAGACCGAGGCGAAGACCCCAGTTTGTTCGTAGGGAAGGATACGGTGTGGCAGCGTCTTAAAGCAACTCCATCGGTAACTGAAGGGTAAGGGCAGCCAAATGGCTGCGGGCGAAGGACGAGTCGACGAACGATGATGAACGAGGAGTGCTGCTTGTGAAATCCCGGGACACCTGTAGCGAAGGTGAGCAGGAGCACCAGATGAAGGCCCAATCTAACGTGAAGAGCTTTTGCTTAGCAGAGCGTGCCGAGGGAGTAGCCAAACAGGACACCAAAGCAACGATCGATGCGAAGGGCAGATCCGAACCAAAGCAACGATCGATGCGAAGGGCAGATCCGAAGGCATTGGAGATGAACAGCGGGTGGCAGTCAAACTGGAATCACTGAAGAATGGTCGAACAAAGGGCCTGATGTCCATGCGAGGTGGTCAAGTAGACGAAGCTGTGTAGGTCACAAGCAGGCGTAAGCCTCAAATGTGGCCACGGCAAAGTAATGACCGAAGGGCAGGTAAGGTAGAACTTCAGATGCGGACACAGGCCCATGTGGGTGGATGTGCATCCAGGCCCTGCAGCAGAGGTGGCAACTGGGCAGGACACCAAAACTGAGGACGGTGCGAATGAACCATCAGAATCATCTGAAAGCGAAGAACTGCGAACAGCAGGTAATGTCAGTAGTACTGGCGAACGGTCCGGCGAACGAGGGGACAAGTCGGCAGCTGCAACGACCATTGGAGAGATCAAGACGAACGGGCAGAAAGTTCGCAAACGGGATAAAGGTGTGGATGAAGGCCCATGCTGAGATGAAACGAAGATGTGGATGTTCGTCCGGGTGCTACAGCAGAGGTGGAAATGGACAGGACACTAAAACTGAAGACGGTTAGAATGAACCATCCGAATTATCTGAAGGCGAAGGACTGCGAATGGCAAGTAATATCAGTAGCACTGGCAAACAGTCCGACGAACAAAAGGACAAGTCGGTAGCTGCAATGACCATCAGAGATCAAAACGAAAGGGCAGAAAGGTTGCCAGCAGGCCAAAGCCTCATATGTGACCACTGCAAAGAAAGGACCAAAGGGACCACGAATGGCAAGTGGCGATGGTCGCACTGGTAAACGGAATTCAGTCGGCGCAAACGACCGCTTGAAGAGTCCACGATGTCCAGTCAGAGTGGTCAATACAAACGGGCAGCGAGGTCGCAAGCAGGCGCAATCCTCTTATGCGACAAACCCAGAACGATTACTGCCTCGGCGCGCAAATTTGAAGGATCCGGAGAGCAGGGAAGAGCAACCACGTAGCGTGGGGGCCTAGAGAAGAAAGATGAAACAAGGTCTCGAGCCAACGCATATATAAGAGGAGTGCGTCTGCGCATGCACCCATCAAGTCTACCAAGCTGGCAGGCGAAGCCTAGGGGAAGATTGCATTATAAGAAGGAATGCTCTAAATTGCAGGTAATGGAAATTTTCGTCAGCATAATAGAAAATATAATTTCAGGCCACAAAAGGGGCTCTTTTAGTAGACAAAATTTCTAAAAACATCTTGTCTTCTGGCGTCTTGGCTGCTGCTAGTGTTCACAAGGTTTCAAAGTTTTGGTGTGGACTTGTTGCAAAGCTCTTGATGAAAACACCTTCTAAAAAAGCTTTGGCTCCATGGGAGGTCCGTAACTGGGTCATTTCACGATTTCTGGCCTTACAGGATTTTAAGGGGGGGTTTGGCTTTGACAGGGCTGTTAGTAGGCGATTTACGGTATGTTGTTTATCATCGTTATACAAATCTTTAAGAAAACTGGTATCTAAAAGGACAATTGCACCTTCACTACAGATAAGAATGTCTACCAAAATCTACTATGGTAGTTCCATCAGGACCAAGCCTGTGTAGTCTAAGTTTGCAGTTTCGTGTTGATCCCATATTCTAAAAACAGTTTCAAAATTTACTCAAAATACGACTGTCATTAGGATTTACATTCAGATTTAAAAGAACTACCACATCCTAGGGTGTTGGCAGGAAGGTACGTTAAAACAGACAAGTTTTTTTTTTTTTACCTAAGCAGTATCCACGGCTCTCTGGTGCAAGCCATCCCCTTGAGCAGAGCTTCTCTTTCGGAACTAGATGTCGTCGTGAGGTATTGCTTCCATGCAAATTCCCACTGACGATGACCTCCATGACGAATTGCGGTGCACACTGTTGCTTCCATTAGGTTGCCAGCTAAACTATAAGTGTGTAGGTAGTATTACGTTAAAACATACCTCGGAAAACATCACTGCAATTCATACTGTGAAAAGATCGATCCGTTACAAAATAACACTACAATGTTCGCTAAAATTCGAAACACAGACTCGCACTCAGTGCACAGCACATCCAGTCCAATAAATAAGGGAGATCGCGGCCGAATTCGAATGCTGAATTCGACGACAAAGCAAACAACGATGTAGTTGATGTAGAAAGCCGGAGAAATCCTCGACGCCTGACGAAGATATCTGGGTGATATCGAAAATTTGCTGAACTGGGTGTGAGTCCATGTTGTGAATTTTAGCGAACTTAGTAGTGTTATTTTAAAACATACCCTGTTAGGCTACGTAAAATCGTAAATTTGTTGGAGTTAGCAAAATTGAGCGATGTTGCAAGAACGGTTTAAAACGAACTGTTGCCCGTCTTACACTTATGTAAAAAAAGAAATAAAAGAATAATAACTAAGAAACAGGCTTTGGGCCTATTGTAGGCGGAGCGAACGGATCATCATTTCAAACTTGTATTTAGTTTTTATTTTAATGACGATACCACATTTGTTAATAATTCTTAAAAATCTAGGTGCAATACCTAATGGGCCTTGTTGAACAGTTTGCCTTTTGGTGTGACGTACTACTGTTCTTTGCTGGCCTTTTTCTTATTTTAGCCTTTTGTTTTAATGTAGGCCTATGTTACATGTAAAATTTACGTTAACAAGCTTTCGTTTGCTCCAGCATTTAGTTTTTGTTTAGTTATTTGTAGCCTTTTTTCACACCCAACACTGAAGACGTAGGCCATCTCCCCGAGTAAAAATAAAACAGCACGTATGGCCACCGCTGTTTGAGCTCCCGCTGGCAATAATTCTTACATTGTTTACAGAAACTGCTGTGCAAAATGTAGTCCTTATATTAAAATATTAATAATAAGGCGTTTAACTGCAAGCCAAACAATCATCAGTACGATAGTTTTTAACACTAGTCAGAAGATTCAAAAGGTTTACAATACTGCTTTGGTATAAGATTTGACACCGCCACCAACGAAAATGTTGACCTGGCACACCTCTATCACGCACTGCAAGATAATATATTATTTCCAAATTATGACTGCTACAGCTATCTCTATTATATAATCTGAAAGAAATAACCATCACAATTTAGGTTAAAAATGTGTTTGATTTTAGACCTAGTTTTAGGCCTAATTTTTAGCGTTTAGGCCTAATATTTATCTCAGATTTAGTTTCGTTAGTAGCAGCTAACAACGGTGGTTCGAGATTAAGTATTCCTTCGTGAGATGCAACACGGTTTTGGTTTCGAATCTTAACGTTACCATGGCAACCAGGAAACCATAAACTGAGAGAGGCGGGCTTATTGTTTCGTGTTTCGTGCTTTCGTGTTTCGTCTGATGTCAATATCGGTTTATAATACCGCTTGGCCTTGATACGACGATTTCAGGTTTCATATTCGGGATTCCCATCGCTAGTGTAAATACCAGTTTCGTTGCCATGCTGAAGGTAACTCCAAGCATTCGTTTTTTCAAATGATGCTAAGGTGTATCGTACCGGAATCCTTCTGTTTTTTATGTTTGCGTTTCTTCCTGTAGTGGTTGAATACAAGGGCCAATTGTTATTATTTCATCGAATTACGCCGAAAAAGGTTATCAGCTAGAAAGTAGAAACGAAAATTTAATTTTCCGTATTTTTTTAAGTTCACTTGTGTACCACCAGCAAAGTGTATGCGTCGTCGGAATTCCTTAACTATTCACGATTCCAAATTTACAATGGTGAGTGTTAGAAATAAATTCGAAAATTTGTTATTTCTACCGTAATAATTGTTCAATTTACGTCAAATTTTGGCTCAGCAGTACTGTTTGGGGTATCAAGCGTTGTACCAAATGTCATTCTAATCCGATCTTTCGTTTGGGCTCCACCTAGACTAAAAATGTGCAACCAACGGACCAACCAACATTTTGCAATTTGGTGTCCGTTATAGGCTACGCTTCGCTCCGCCAACAATAACAAATAAATAAGGAATACTTGAAAACTGGAAATGCATTTTACGTAACTGTAGGCATTGGGTGAAAATTTCAAACTTTTGGTTCCAATACTTGCGACTGCACGGCATTGCTAAGTAAAATTTGCAATGCATGTAATTGCATACGGAAAAGTGTAATAACTTTCCTCAAACGGACAAGTATTTGATACCAACTGATAAAAATATGACGTCTGAAAATGATACGGTACCCCGTCTTTGTACTGCTATTTGCACAGATTTTGCCATGCAGCACCAGTCAGGGTCAAAGGGGACAAACAATGGCACTAAACCAACAAAAATTCCATTTCTCTGTTCAAATCGCGAAAAACTCTATATGCAACGGTTTACCTTTATTCGTATTATGTTTAGGAAAGTTTGAAAATTTGATTTATTTAACACGTCTGCAACACAGCATGCATTAAACTATAATGCGTACATGCCACTTTCAACTTACATTGCAGTTCCATTGCTAAGCATCCATTGCTTGTAAAGAGAGACAGCACTGTCGATGCACTCGGGAACTTCATATTGGCAGGCACGTTTTACTAATTGACTTCGGTATAACCTAAAAATTGGTTTTAAAAAGAAATTCTTAGCGTCCGATTCGTACAGGTTGACAACTATTCATAGCTTTTGTTAGGTTTATTAACCACTTACTTTTTTATGTGACTGTCCGTTAACACATCAAAGAATCCTATCCTAGTGTAGGCAGGTTCAATTAGTTTGCCAACATACATCTGAGAAAGACATAATAGGATTTATATGATACAGTTTATATAAATACAATACATTCATATAAATCTTAACAACAGAGTTTCTGTTTCTGTAAGGACCAGTGCAATAGTTCTGTTAATGCATGCCATTTTGTAACTAGACTAGACAGTTGCATATAAAGACAGTTTTTTGCTTAAGATTGGTGCAATCGTATATATTTTTAATGTAAATGTTAAGGCAGAAACGATTCCAATACTGGATCGGTTCGTTGCCAATATTTGTGGTATCGGTATCGAAAACTTTCCTGAAATATCGATAACTCTGGAACCTTTCGAGATCGACATGTATTTTGCAGCGTTTTGCTCAAGAAATCCCGGAGTATCTCTCTAGCTATCTTTTCACTGTTGGTTCTTATTTGAAATTTTTATATATTTTACTAATTATTGGCTTTTTGAAGAAGGTTGCACCACTGGTACAAAATGAGGGATTAAATTTTGGATATCGTTATTGGTATTGGCAAAATATTTAAAACTGGATCGGTATCAGATCGGTGCAGCCTTAGTAAATGTGTAGTCAAATTCAAATAAAATTTTAAGCTAAAGTGTGAAGTTAGAGCAATCTGTCTATGCCTATATTAATACATGGGTTCAAAAACTTATCACAGTGAGTGGCTGTTTGTGCTGAGCCATGGGTCTTGGAAAATGAAATGTTTAACGGGGTTAACCTAAAAAGACTAAAACATTACCTGATTTTCATTTGGCAGTTCCCCCTTTTGGAGCTCCATTCCCCTAGAATAAAAGTTGTCTTCCCTGCTGGGCTCGTAACCACTGCGCCATGTCCGGAACAGGGCTTGCCTATATAACCGGAGCGCGGTCTCTCTCCTCATCTTTCTCCTACCTCTGTGAACATAGGTCCGTAGGGGAGGCGGGCGGCTGAAGGTAATGTACATTTTCGTATAGGCAATAAAAACTAAAATCAACCAGGTGCAGGCCCTGGTATTTAAGTCTGTTTATAGCTGATGAAAATATACATTACCCGATTTTCATTTAGCAGCCTTCGTCACTCAGGATGGTGGGCTAGGTTCATGTACCCGCGTTACGAACCGGCGACCCAAGGAACGTATCCCGGTGAAGAGCACCCAGAGGACCCATACCTGTTCCCAGGAACCACGGTCCCATGGGAAGAAGATGCACAATGGGAAAAGGGTGATCATAGGGGTCATAGGGGGCCGAAGGTAGTGATTCAAGTGAAATAATGAAAACCAGCCTACCTTGAAAGGGAGCGGAAGCAGGTCTTTATCCGAAAGGAGCAGGAGCAGTGGGTGATCGACATGGGGGTGGGCCAGGAGGACGATCCAGAGAGGGACGGCATGGAGAGCGCAATGTGATTGAAATTGGTAGGAGTGGAAGCGGAGCGGGCGTGTCGTACAGGATTGAGGATAGTCCGTTCTTGAGCGGAGCACAATTCATGGTGAGGATGCGTAACCCGCAACTCAAGACTGGAAGAGAGAGTCATGGGGTAGGATCCTCATGGTCCGATAGCTGAGCACAAAGGTAAGTTGGTAGGCACTAATGGAGGGCACGAAACCCAAGAGCCACTCCCTAGGCCTTGTAATGGCACGGTGAGCAGTGAAGGTCCCGTGAGGAGGTTGAGGAGTGGTGGACTATGCCGTGAAACACTGGGACAAAGTTCGGAGCGTCATCAAATTGCCATACGGAGTAGCTGGATAGTGGAGCACAGTCCCGCGATGCGGCGGCCGTGGCCCATGCAGTTAAAAGAGAACGAGAAATTGACCCGGATGGCTAAGACGGGACGAAAATGTTGACTGGAGGAGCTGAATTTGGAGTGAGGGAAATGGCAGCCGTGGCAGACGGATCAAAGAATGAAGAAGGTGATGGTGATGGGGCGTATCGGTGCAACTCAGAGAGGGATGGCGAAGGTGTTAGGCAGGACTCCGTAGGCAGCACAGGAGGATGACGGCAGGTCAGTCCGGACTTAGCACCATGCAGGCGTCTAGTGGGCGAACGGGCGCAGTTGTATGCCCGCCAAGGTGGTGAGGCCGGGATCGGTGACAACCATAAACGATTGGCTTTGAGGAGCCTATAGTTGACCCTTAAAGAATAATTGCGGCATTGGAGGTATTCAAGATCTTCCAGAAGCGCCTCGTTTTCATTGCGAAGACGAGCGTTTTCTACTCGTAGAGAGTCCACAGGAGCTGAATTGCAAAGCTCCGATTAAACTGCGTTCTCGGCGCGCAAGGAGGACAGTTAGGAGGAGAAGCCTTCTGCCATGGTCAAGACGAAACAAATGTTTGAGTCTATCTCTTTCAAACCACGGGTTAGGGTTGACCGGAGAACAGAGGCAGGCGGAAAACAAGCAGGAGTTGTTGAGGGTGGTGTTGCGACAGGATGAGACATGGCCGGGTGGGCCGGAGAGAGGAGATGCTGAGAGTGGTGGCGGGCACACTTGTGGTGAAAACGTAACGGTAGGTGGAGCACAAGGCCGGGAAGCTGAAATGGTAGAGGCTTTGGTTTGGACGGACCATGGTGGGGCCAAGGCTGGTCGGGCGACCTTGATTTGTGTGGAAGGCACAGTGGCAGGATTGAGGCGGACCGCGAGAGTGAGTGTGAGAGGCAAGGAGGAAACAGGCAAGGAGGCAAGGACGAACGCAGCGGTGATGGGCCGAAAGAGGCCATCGAAGTGCTTGGGCCGGAAAAAACATCCTTATCTTTGGGCCTAGTTGACGGCATTGTAGTGACGGAAGTCTTGAACTTGGAAGATGTGGGAGTGACCCGTCCTTCAGCTTTTCCTTCCCAACAAGCCGCGTGTTGTCGTGATTCCAACTGTCTTTTCCTTATGACCTGCGATTTTGAGGTTGAAATCGTGACACAGATCGAGCATCGTTTTGTCAATCCATCACATTTCCTATGATGCTGGCAGCATGGGTGTGGATCGAAGTGAGATTTCTGACCGGTACACCCAATGCAGCAACAGGAACCCGGGGTAGGAGCATTAGGTTACAACACGGCAGGCACAGGATCCTCGGAAGATGAAGAGTCGGACGACATGTTGGCTAAAGTCAGGAGCGAAGAACAAAGAAGTGGGGAATTCGCGCCAAACCGTTAGGATAGCAACATTGGGGAGCCCCGGTGGCGAGAATGAGCAACAGTGCCACGGCATAAGAGGCGCTGGTGGGAGAGGAACAGCCTGCTCAATGCAATATGGGATCATATATTGCATGCCCAATGGGGCAGTGTGGTAGCGGAGCGAGAAGCACTTGGCGGACAGGTACTTGTTTGATGGGAAGAGGTGTTGATGACAGTCCGGAGAGGACAGAGAGGGGCTGTGTGAAGACGTACTCCAGGTTAACTGGGAGGAGCAGCGTCCTGGTAGCCGATGAAGCTGTGTGGGGGAAATTCGTGGAGTCGGTAGGAGCCAGCTGGTGTTGTCCGGAGGACCGTCAATAGGATACAGCGCAGGCGGGCTGGAAGAGCCGTAAGTGGCAAATGGAGGGAGAGGATTGGAGGCCCCAGCCAATCGGAACCGAAAGGGTCACGAAGGAAGCACATTGTGTATTTTTAGATTGAACCTATATTTGGGCCCGCCGGCGGAGTAGGTGTTGAGAGGAGCGAAAGGAACGACCCAAGGGACTGAGGAGGGGAAGCCGTTGCCTCAGCAGCCACCTTCCTAACCGCATCAGTTTGAGATGGAAAAAGTGTGCTTTTGTTGGCAGCAATCCCTCATGAAGGGAGCGCAGGTGTTGGCTGGTCGCGGGCGTCCGCACGGAATCAGGAATGAGGCAACGGTGTCATTGGAGGAGCAACCAGGTGCTGGAATATTAGGGAGGAGCGGCGTATCCAGCGGATCGGCAGGTTTTAATAGAGTCCTCACCTGCAGGAAATTCCAGGATCTTGATCTCAGGATCAGAAGGATCCACCGGAGCAGGGGAGGATGATGTCGGGCGAAATAGTCGTCCTGTAGGTGTACCTGTAGTGCGAGACATTATAGCCGGCGGAGACGGATCAAGGAGTGCAAGTAGCACAACCGCACATGACGTTGGTGGAGATAGGAACGGCCGAGGAGCCAGTCCGAGAGCGAAGAAGCTGCGTAGGTTCAATGCGGAGAAGGCAGAGGCGCCGGATAGCAGACCAGAAAAGGTTGCGTAGTCTGTAATGCATAGGAGGCGGAATGCCAGAGCAGAGGACAAGGAACGGGAACCGCGGATCAGAGTAGGCCTCTAGCACCATGTGTTAGAGAGTGGTAGTGCAAGGGCGACCCAGCTGGTGGCGGAGCAACTGTAAAGGATTGGGGACGTAGGTGCAATATTGAAACGCAGAGGCAGAGGTGAAGGTTCAGAAAGGGAAGGATTGAACCAGGGCAGGGCAGAATCAATGATTCCTATTTTGGAGAACCTTCACATGTTCTGAAGCGGAGGGTTCCTAGAGGACCGGTGATGCAGAGGACGCCGGGTGAACCAGCAGTTCCTTGTCGAGACCCCTTGCGACGTGGTATCGCTGAGCGGAGCATAGGCCGGAATGGAAGGCAGAGTGTGCCGCGGATGTCCAAATAGCAACCTTGCAGGATGGTGGTAGAGAAGAAAGATGAGCCATATCGAACCGCCTGCGGTTTTAACAATGGAGGCTGCTCAGTGAGATGCGCAGTGGGTAGCGACGAGGACGGATACCTTTGTGTGTGTAACTGTCTGATCCGTCGAGCAGACAACATGCGTGTTGAAGGGGGTCGTATCCTACCGGCAGTCGTCCTCCAATTTATCTTGGACTGTGGGCCAGCCGCAGGAACGCCGGTGCGGCTTCGTAGCTGTTGAGCATGAAGCGGACAGCAGCCCGGGCGGCGATCCACCCCCTCCTTTCCTCCGTTCCTCTTCTTGAACATGAAGGCGGTGTAGGAAAGGGAAGGGTGAATGCGACTTGTGAACTCGCCTCGGACAGCGGACCGGTCATATGATGGAATCGCAGGGTAGGCAGGTCGCCGCGTTTGTTAGACCGTTAGACTGGTACGCAGAGAGGCTGCCAAGTCGGGCAGTGGGCGGATCGTTAGTACGGACGAGGCCGAAGCGGATCGCTGAATGGAACCGCGGTAGAAGAACAGACCGGACTCGTCACCGCCAAATATGGACGACCCGGGGGGGGGGGGGG
>JAHWFP010199855.1:0-38497 GCA_023313725.1 Lithobius niger
AATTAAAACTAAAAAATGTAAGGACACTAGAGTTTTTCCTACTGGTGCTCGATCCCAGTGATTAGAAACAGAAGGGAATGACTTTCTTGTAAACAAGAAGTCTTGCTTAAATTACCTTGCACTAAGTTTTAATCCAAGTGTTATAAAATCTAATGAACAAATATTATTAGAAATTGTGGTGTATTAATACACTTAACAAAACCGAATTATCTTTTTTTTATTTCATACTATAAAACCCGTAGTTTTCTCTATAAATGATGTAAACCCACGAAAATGATTTGTGGGATCATGTAATAAATATTTCAATGCTTTTACAATTTTAATGACAATTTTAACAATTGTTAACGTTATTTTAATTTGAATAAATCATTCATGTTGCTGTTGTACTTCCTGTTGGGTAAATTTTGATCTCACCTGTAGATCGAACCAGTGTGCTGAATTTCAAATTTTATAGCTTATAACGAATGTATGAATAAGGCCTAGGACTGTATTACATTATTTTAATGTATCTACAATATTCTTGTATTCTGCTAATTTTCCCAGCATGCCAGCCACTGTTTGCAGCAATCCAAGTACCTTTCATTTTTTTCTGAGTTAGCTATGCTACTGAACACTGAACAAGAAGAAGACAAGTATAGGCAGTGACCCATGTGAGGGTTTTTCCTATAGCACTGACTTAGTGGTTGAATGGGCCAACGGATTTGCTACAACGTCACGGGAAAACGAGATGCTTCAACCCATCAAGCTTCCGATTGAATATACTAGTGGCAGTGCTTTAACGCTTAAAATACTATTATCGTTTGCCCACACAAGGATATTTGCCAGTAACACCGACTTGAGAGGCTGGTGGTGCATATTTGCATATGATAGTTGCCGGTAGATTATGACTGGGGAGGATTTAGAATGATTTTTCACGTACAAAGCACAGACTCCCACAAGTTGGACTCCGCAAATGCTGAGTTGAATTTTTCATGTATTTCAGCAAAAAATTTGCAGCAGATCCGACAGTTGAGGGATTTTGGATGACCTACCATTCCTGATCAAAGCACACTGCCCTCCTCCCCACCATACTGGTTGTGTACTGCCAGATATGTGCCCGATGTGTGGTGCCAGTACATTCCAGTGGCATGCATTCTGGTGGAAAATCATTCTAAATGTTCTTCAGTCAGAACCGCCGGAAACTCACTGCCATATTCTGGCATGTGCAATCATAATTGTGGTCTGTTGAATTTTTCAGAAATGAAGTCAGTAAAAATAAACGGCTTCTTCTGACAGTTCGGGATGAAAAGTCCGGACGGTAGCCTCTGAAGTCGGTGCTATTGTCACATAACGTTGTGTGGGCAAACGATAAACAGTAATATATTTATTAATACAATAACTTGAAACGAAAAAATGCCCAAAAAAACTTGTTTTTCATTTATAAAAACCAGTTTTAGTTGAAACTTTTATTGTGGACATTTTGCTTTCTTAATTTTGGGTCTGTGATATTAATATCTACCTTTTTCTTTTGTAGGCTTCACACCCTCACCCACAGAAACACCAACAGCTACACCCACAGCTACACCCACAGCCACACCTACAGCCACACCCACAGCTACACCCACAGCTACACCCACAGCTACACCCACAGCCACACCCACGACCCCGACCAACGAATATGGTGAGAAATTAATGCGTTAGTTTAGTCAACAGTATTATATTCTGTTGTGAAATGCATTCGGTGTCATATTTTAAAATTTATTAAAAATATTAGTGTAAAATTTTTATAATTTTTATTACAGAATGTTTAGCATTAGGAACTTCATGCTTTTCAAATCAAACGATATAAATATTATCAGGATAAATCATTGGTTTTGACTACTAAACCAAAATGTTGGATTCTTCCTCTATTTTTCGATATTAGGCCGCAATAATGAACAGTCATTAATCCAGGCACAGATATTTAAAGTGCAAACTTATTTAATTGATAGTGAATGTTGTCTCTTCAAAATGAAGTCTATATGCTGTAATAATGTTAGAACCCTATTTGGAAAACACGTTAGATACATTTTGTGTTGAGATTAGGAAATGCTTTTCTGAGCCATTTCACCACCGTCTCCAACTATTTCCAGTTAATGTCAGATTTTCCATTTTGAATTCAAACCAAGGTAGTTTTCTTCTACGAATCACTGGAGGGCACGAAAACTATTTGCATGACTTCTCTACTAGAATGAACTTTTGGCCACTGCTTGTTTACGGAAAGAACCATTGATTTTTGGAAAGTTTGTTCAGGAATAATTCTGTTTATTTTGTGGAGAGAGTCCTGGTGACTGGTGTACCCTTAGTGCCAGGTTTAGACTGTTATATTTTCTCAACTGTACAAATGACCATATCGATATAGGTAGTTTCGTAATATTGTAGTGATGGTCTGATTTACCATTTCAAATCTGGGTCACATGACTTGAGTGAAACGTAAGCGCACAAAGGTGGCTTTCTGAACTACGTTATTTCTATTGTATGATTTGTGCTTACGGATTATTTTTTATTTACTCTCCTAATATTTTCAGCGATTGATGTCCATTTTTTCTTCTACTCTTATGGTTGAATGATTTTTTTCGTATTCTATGATCATTAATTACAAAACACTTAATTACGGCATAGTGAAATATATGTTTGAATTATTATTATGATTAAAAATACTAAATGGAGTTGCATTGTTTTTATTTGGTTGAATTTATATATCAAGCTAGATGCCGGATATATCGATCAACACTATTTCGAATCGTACTGCCAGAAAAAAGAAGAAAAAACCCAAACAATTATTATTAGCTGCAATGGAACTGATTCCAAGAAGAAATCCTCACAATGCAGTACATTTCGATATTTACCACGGTTACATCCCGTTTCACCAAATCCAAAATGATTTTTGGGATCGTGTCATAAATATTTCAATGATTTAACAATTTTAATGACAATTTTAACAATTGTTAACGTTGTTTTAATTTGAATAAATCATTCTTGTTGTTGTTGTACTTCTTGTTGGGTAAATTTTGATCTCACCTATATTTCGAACCAGAGTGCTGAATTTCAAATTGTATAGCTTATAACGAAGGTATGAATAAGGCCTAAGACTGTATTACATTTTAATGTATCTACAATATTCTTGTATTCTGCCACTTTTCCCAGCATGCCTGCCTCTGTTTGCAGCGATCTAAGAACCTTTCTTTTTTCTCTGAGTTAGCTATGGTACTGTAGACTGAACACTGAACAAGAAGAAAACAAGTATAGGCAGTGACCCATGTGAGGGTTTTTCCTATAGCACTGACTTAGGGGTTGAATGGGCCAACGGATTTGCTACAACGGCATGGGAAAACGAGATGCTTCAACCCATCAAGTTTCAAATTGAATATGCTAGTGGCAGTGCTTTAACGCCTAAAATTCTATTATCGTTTGCCCACACAAGGATATTTGGCAGTAACACCGACTTGAAAGGCTTGTGGTGAATACTTTGATATGATAGTTTCCGGTAGATTATGGCTGGTGAGGATTTAGAATGATTTTTCCTGTACGAAGCACAGACTTCTACCAGTTTGACTCCGCAAATGCTGAGTTGAAATTTTCATATATTTCAGCAGGATGTTTGCAGCAGATCTGACAGTTGAGGGATTCCGGATGACCTACCATTTCTGCTCAAAGCACACTGCCCTCTACTGGTACATTTACCCTCATAATATGTTCAGCAATTGATGTCTATTTTTTTCTTCTATTCTTATGGTTGAAGGATTTTATTCATATTCTATGATCATTAATTACAAAACACTTAATTACGGCATAGTGAAATATATGTTAGAATTATATTTATGATTTAAAAAAACCTGAATGGAGTTGCATTGTTTTTATTTGGTTGAATTTATATATCAGACTAGCTGCCGGATATATTCATCAAAGCCATTTCGAATCTTACTGCCAGAAAAAGGGGGGGGGTTGAGGCTTAATGGCGCGTCGACAACTTGGTCATTAGCGCCAACCTCAGTCACAGTGCAGTGGTCCGGGTTGCCACTACACCACACATTACAGAGATGTTATTCAAACCCCTAATCTAAATCTTGTCATACACCTGTACCTCCAGAAAAAGGAAGAAAAAAGCCAAACAATTATTATTAGCTGCAATCCAACTAATTCCAAGAGAAAACCTCACAATGTAGTGCATTTCGATATTTCCCACTGTTACTTCCCGTTTCACCAAATCAGTTTGGAAGACTCCTAATGTTGTTCCGATTTATAAAAAAGGCATAATTTCTGATCCTTTGAATTACCACCCTATTGCACTTACCGTGGTTGCATGCAAAGTAATGGAATCTATTATTTGCGAAGATTTCTTGCTCCTCCTGGAAATAAATAAATTTAATTAACGACGACCAGTTAGGCTTTTTACTGAACCGTTCGACAACTCTGCAACTGCTTCTGGCAATCGAAAGCTGGACTACTGCGCTTGACCTAGGTATTCCATCCGATGTAATTTACTTTGATTTCCAAAAACCATTTGAATCAGTTGTTCATAGCAAATTGTTGTATAAACTTGCTGCGATTGGGATCTGTGGATGATTAATAAGGTGGATCAAAAGCTTTTTAACGGGGCGATCCAAGTGCGTCTTAGTAGAGCAAACACTTTCTTCTGCTAGAGCTATTATTAGTAGTATACCACAGGGGTCCGTGTTGGCCCTTTACTCTTTGTTGTCTTTTTGAATGACTTGACTAACGCTACAACGATACCCACGAAACCAAAACTTAAATTTGCTGATGACCTTAAAGTTGGCTTGAAGGTTTTGTGTGTGTCTGACTTCGATTTTTTGTCTGCTCAAGTGAGGTCGATGTCTAATTGGTCTGAACTCTGTCAACTACCAATTTCCACCTCTAAATGCTGTACTTTTCATATTGGTAGAAATAATCCATTGAACTCATACTCTTTGTCGCATTCCCTGTTAGTCACATTCGTGACCTGAGCATTCATTTAAATTTTGATTTAAAGCCATCTATTCACTGTGGTACCATAACCAAATCTGCTTTTTACTAGACTTTCGATTGTTAAGCCTTGTTTTCTGTCCCTTGATCACCAAACTTGAGTGTGGGATTTAAAGTATATGTTAGGCCTCTCCTGTAGTATGCCAGCCCGGTTTGGTCGCCATACCTCCTTAGATACATTGACCGGCTTCAGTCCGTACAGCGCAGCATTACACGTTCCCTGCGTAGACTTCATCTGTTGTCACCTAGGCAAAGATTGCGTATGCTCGGTCTCGAGCCCCTCGAACTACGACGCCTCAAGGTGGAATTGATCCTCACATTTAGGATTATCCATGGCATGCTACCCTTGGACCTACCTTTCTTCGAAAGTGTGCTGTTATTAGTACACGAGGGCACTCTCTGAAATTAAGGGTATTGGGATGCCACCTTGACTGTCAGAAGCATTTTTTTACAAATCGTATTGTGGCCCCATGGAACTCCCTACCTGAGGCTGTGGTTTCGGCGAGTTCGCTGGGTGCCTTCCAGAGGATGCTGAGTAAACTAGATCCTTCCCCTTTCCTTGTGCACTACTATCAGTGATGCCATCATGAATTTTTCTTCTATTGGGACCGGTGTTAGTAGCCGCATCAGCGACCCTTCCGGATCTCCACCACCTATCGAGGGGGTGAAACCAATTATTATTATTATTGTAATCCTTTTTTGCCAAATCCCGTTTCGCCAAAAAGAAAGCAGATTAACAACTTTTGCCTCAGGGGCCAAAACAGTGCAGACATATGATGAAAGAGTCTGGAAATGTCTCTCACTACCTTGGACTAAACTGAATGACAGCGGCATTGTGAAAATATCCTTTTCAGTCACGGAACAGCACATCTTCTTCGGTCAAGTTGTCTGCCTTTTTCTGCCTTGAAAACCAAAAAAATCAGAAAAACCAGAAAAATAAACAGCAATTTATTTGTTATTTCAATGACTTGGAACATTAAAAACATACCCTAAAAAAGCTAGTTCTTCATTTATAAAAACCATTTTTAGTTCTCTTCTAGAATGAACTTTTGGCCAATAATTGTTCACAGAAACAGCAACTGATTATTGGAAAGTTTCTTGGGTGTGTTCTTAGTGCTTGTTTCAGACTGCTATCTTTACTCAACTGAGCAAATGCCTACACCGATATAGGTGATATGGTAATATTGTGCTGATGGAATGATTCACCATTTCGAATCTGGGTCACATCACTTGAGGGTAACGTATGTGTGAAAAAAGGTGGCCGACTGTAATAAAGTGCCCCATCACCGTTCATGGTGTGTAAACTATTACATGTTTATTGTTATACAGCATAACTATTCCGAATGCATCTTTTTTAAGAGCAGTTGTATGATAGCCCCTTCAGATAACTGATCTTAAAAAAGATGCATTCGGAATAGTTATGCTGTACAACAACAAACATTTAATTGCAGGACGGATAAATAAGCATGTATTCAATGTGAAATAATGTCGGTTTAGGTTTAATTTATATGGATAAGATGCACATATACCAATAGAAATGAAAATGTGAATATGATTAAGGTTTGACAGGAGGCAACCTACACTGAGTAGGGTGAGAGTCATCCACCTAAAATACTTATCTTGCTGATGGAGACAACGGGAAGTAAACCCTTCCTTGCTAACTTCATTTGTAGGACAAGCAGATACTCATGCATCCCTGTTGGCACGAATAACCATTTGTAGGAGGCTATCATCATTGGGTAAGGTGATTGCTACCCACCAATATAACTTACCAGACTGATGGGGATAACACGGCTAAACAGGAAATAGGCTATTGCTTGCTTATACATATTTTAGTACTGTAACTTCATTTCATCCGTAGGACAAGTAAACACGCATGCGTCATCACCTTTTTTAAGCCAGGACTTATCAGCATAAAACAAGTAAATCCTAATGCCGATTTTCCCCTTCAGCGAATAAGGATTACGTTGCAAGAAAAATGACAGTGAATACGATTTTCATTTGTTAAGCAACTGGGAAATAAATAGGTTTTTAGCCATTTGGCTTGTACTGAGCTCATCAATGCCTCAGACTTTATTAATCTCGGTTCTCGGAAAGTGGGTAAAAACCATTATATCCTAAACAATGAAGAATGAGATGGTCTCTAATAATTTGGCATTGATTTTACTAATTTGTGCAAGATTTACTCAAAAGTTAAAACTAAAAAATAAAATGACACTACAGTTTTTCCTACTGGTGCACGATCCCAGTGATTAGAAACTGAAGGGAATTACTTTCTTGTAAACAAGAAGTCTTGCCTTAATTACCTTGGACTACTGTTTTAATCTAATTGTTGTAAAACGAAATGAACAAGTATTATTAGAAAGTGTGTCTCATTAATACACTTAACAAAACCGAATTATCTTTTTTTTTAATTTCATACTTTAAAACCGCATAGTTTTCCCCATAAATGATGTTGACCAATGAAAATAATTTTTGGGATCGTGTCATAAATATTTCAATGCTTTAACAGTTTTAATGACAATTTTAACAATTTTAACCGTTATTTTAATTTGATTAAATCATTCTTGTTGTTGTTGTGCTTCTTGTTGGGTAAATTTTAATCTCACCTAGAGTTCAAACCAGTGTTCTGAATTTCAAATTATGTAGCTTAAAACGAAGGCATGAAAAAGGCCAAGGACTGTATTAACACTATTTTAATGTATCTATAACATTGTTGTATTCTGCTACTTTCCCTAGCATGCCAGCCTTTTTTTGCAGAGAGCTAAGCACCTTTCATATTTTCTGAGTTAGCTATGCTGCTGTAGACTGAACACTGAACAAGAAGGAGACAAGTATGGGCAGTGACCCATCTGACGTTTTTTCCTATAGCACTGACTTAGGGGTTGAATGGGCCGACAGTTATGCTACAACGTTCCGGGAAAACGAGATGCTTCAACCCATCAAGTTCCAAATTGAATAAGCTAGTGGCAGTGCTTTAATGCTAAAAATACTTTTATCGTTTGCCCACACAAGGTTATTTACCAGTAACAACAACTTGAGAGGCTGGTGGCGTATATTCGCATACGATAGTTAGTTTCCGGTAGTTTTTACTAGGGAGGATTTAGAATGATTTTTCCCATACGAAGCACGGATTCCCACAAGTTGGACTGCGCAAATGCTGAGTTGAGTTTTTCAAATATTTCAGCAGGAAGTTTGCAGCAGATCTGACTGTTGAGGGATTTCGGATGACCTACCATTCCTGCTCAAAGCACACTGCCTTCCTCTCCACAGTACTGGTTGTGTGCTGCCAGATATGTGCTAGATGTGTGCTGCCAGTTCATTTTAGTAGCATGCATTCTGGCGGAAAAAAACATTCAAAATGCTCCCCAGTCAGAACCGCCGGAAAATCACTGGCATAATTGCTGGCATGTGCAATCATCAAAAAGGCCAGCAAAGAGCAGCAGTATGTCACACCAAAAGGCAAATGGCCCAACTTAGCGGTATCGTCATTAAAATAATAACTGAATATAAGTTTGAAATGAAGAACCGTTCGCTCCACCTACAAGAGGCCCAAAGCCTGTTTCCTAGTTTATTATTACAATAACTTGGAACATTAAAAAGTGCCCAATAAAGCTTGTTTTAAATTAAAAAATAATTTTAGTTGAAACTTTTATTGTGGATATTTTGCTTTCTTAATTTTGTGTCTGTGAAATTAATATCTACCTTTTTTCTTTCGTAGGCTTCACACCCTCACCCACAGCCACACCCACACCCACACCCACAGCCACACCCACACCCAGAGCCACGACCACATCCAATGCCTATGGTGAGAAATTAATGCGTTAGTTTAGTCAATAGTAGTACATTCAGTTGTGAAATCCATTTGGAGTCATATTTTAAAATTTATTACAAATAACATCCAATTAATAATATGATAAATTCATTGGGTTTGACTACTAAAACCAAAATCTTGAATTTTTTCCCCTGTTTTTCGATATTAGGCCGCAATAATGTACAGTCATTTATGCAAGCACAGATCATTAAAGTGCAAACTTACTTATTTGATAGTGAATGTTGTTACTTCAAAATGAAGTCTATATGCTGTAATAATGTTCGAAACCTATTTGGAAAATACGTTAGACACTTGGTGTGTTAAGATTAGGAAATGCTTTTGTGAGCAAGGTCACCACCGACTCCAACTACTTCTAGTAAATGTCAGATTTCTACATTTTGTATTCAAACCAAGGAAGTTTTCTTCTATGAATCACTGGAGGGCACAAAAGCTGTTTGCATGACTAGAATGAACTTTTGGCCACTGCTTGTTTACTGAAAGAGCCACTGATTTTGGGAAAGTTCTTTCAGGAACAATTCTGTTTAATTTTGTGGCATGTGCCCTTAGTTCCTGGTTTAGACTGTTATCTTTACTCAACTGTACAAATGACATATCGATATAGGTAGTTTCGTAATATTGTGGTGGGGGCTGATTTGCCATTGCAAATCTGGGTCACATACCTTGAGTGAAATGTAAGTGCACAAAGGTGGCTTTCTGAACTACGTTATTTCTATTGTATGATTTGTGCCTATGGCTTATTTTTTATTTTCCCTCTTAGTATTTTCTGCGATTCATGTCCATTTATTTTTTTTCTATTTTTAAGGTTAAAGTATTTTATTCAAAGTCTATGATCATTAATTACAAAACAATTAATTACAGCATGGTGAAATATATGTTTGAATTATTATTATGATTTAAAAAATCTGAATGGAGTCGCATTGTTTTTATTTGGTTGAATATATATCAAACTAGCTGCCGGATATATCCATCAACACCATTTCGGATCTTACCGCCAGAAATAGGCAGAAAAAAGCTGAACAATTATTATTAGCTGCAATCCAGCAGATTCCATGGAGAAAGCCTCACAATGCAGTGCATTTCGATAGTTACCTCGGTTATGCCACGTTTTGCCAAATTCTGTTTTGCCAAATCATGTTTCACCTAAAAGAAAGCAGATTAACAGCTTTTGCCTCAAGGGCCAAAACAGTTCATACATATGATGGAAGAGTCTGGAAATGTCTCTCACTTCCCTGAACTAAACTGACTGACAGGGGCATTGTGAAAGTATCATTTCAGTCACGAAACAACACATCTTCTTTGGTCAATTTGTCTGCCTTTTTCTTCCACTTACTCTCCATGAAAACTAAAAAAAATCAGAAAAACTAGAAAAATAAACAGCAATTTATTTATTATTACAGTAACTTAGAACATTAAAAAATTGCCAAAACAAAAGCTTGTTGCTCATTTAAAAAAATCATTTTTAGTTCTCTGCTAGAATGAACTTTTGGCCACTGCTTGTTTACTGAAACAGCAACTGATTCTTGGAAAGGTTTTTCAGGAATAATTCTGTCAAATTTTGTGGAAAGAGTCCTGGTGGCGGGTGTGTCCTTAGTGCCGGGTTTAGACTGCTATTTTTACTTAACTGGGCAAATGCCCATAACGACATAGGTGGTATGGTAATATTGTGCTGATGGAATGATTCGCCATTTCGAATCTGGGTCACATCACTTGAGGGAAACGTAAGTGGAAAAAGGTGGCCTACTGTAGTAAAGTGCCACATCACAGGTCATGGTGCGTAAACTCAATAATAAAAAGCCCCTTCAGACAACTTCTCTTAAAAAAGATGCCGTCTGAATAGTGATGCTGTACAGCAACAAACATGTAATTGCAAACATGTCCTTGCTAACTTCAGTTGTAGGACAAGCAGATACTCATGCATCCCTGTTGGCATGAATAACCATTGGTTAGGAGGCAACTAACATTGAGTAAGGTGATTGCTATCCACCAATATAAGTCACCAGAATGATGGGGAAAACATGGCAAAATGGGAAATAGGCTATTCCTTGTTATACATAATTGTATTTTAGTACTGTTTCCAGTAGTTCAGAGTAGGGAGGATTTGGGATGGTTTTTCCTACAGGAAGCACAGGGAGTCAAGTTGGACTGTGCAAATAATGAGTTTCGTTTTTCACATATTTAACCAGGAAGTTTGTAGCAGATCTAACTGGTGAGGGATTTCGGATAACCTACCAGTTTTTCTCAAAGCACAATGCCTGCCTCTCAACATTACTGGTTGTGTACTCTCAAATATGCGCTCGATGTGTGGTGTGTGTAAATTCCAGTGGCGTGTATTCTGGCAGAAAAAACATTCTAAATGCTCCGCAGTCAGAACCACCGGAAACTCCCTGCCATATGCTGATATGTGTAATCAGAACTGTGGTCTGTTGACTTTTTCAAAAATGAAGTAAGTAAAAATAAAGGCTTCTTCTGACAGTTCGGGATGAAAAGTCGGACAGCAGCCTCTCAAGTCGGTGTTACTGGCAAATAACGTTGCATGGGCAAACTCTAATAGAATTTTGAGTTATCGAGTTCAACTGATAGTGTTATCGACTTAAAACTTGGTCATTAAAAGCCATTGTTGCTGGTAAAAAATAATCTCACGATGTTTGTTTCTTTTTTTGATTGGAGAATTAATTCCTATTTCATTATTATTATGCGAACGATTGTTATGATTTCTGATTCTGTGATGAATTGTTAATTTTGCATTTTATCTACGTGTTGCTCATGACCTATTTGGGCAAAAAACTGAACATTGTCTTGTGCTCTCATATTGTTGAGGCTTTTGGCAGTTGAACTACAGAGGCTCATAGCCTCCAGTTTCTAGGTGAATTTACGCGATAAACGGCAAGCACTAATTAGGAGTGTTACTGGACCAATTAATGCGTAAGTTTAGTAGCAGTGGTATGATCATTGCTCAAGTCATGTCTTACAGTTCAAGTACTATTGGTGCAAATATTTGCTTCAGAACTGCCTGTGTAGTAAGCTGTGGGACGGGCGTTCGTGTAAAATTGACAGTACTTGACCTTTTATTCAGATACAGTCATTATATAGCTTTCAGTTAGGGTTTTAAGACAGCAGCGGTAAGAAACATTAACTGGAGTCATTACTTAGGCATAGGAAATGAATACATTATAAAGTTACAGATAGAACATCCAAATTATTACTTAAGAAACAACCATGACTCTTTGCTTAAGCACTCCTGAAACACAGTTGTGGTAGTGTGGTACGCACATTAATCTTTGATAATTTCTTCTTAAAAAACTGATCTACTTCTGTATATAGAGTCTTGGTTACGGTTGTGACCTTAATACCATGTTCAGTGAGTTATCTTTATGCAAGTAGACAAGTGAATACTTAGGTACAGGCAGTTTGGAAGTAATATGCAAATGGGCAGGTTCGCTGGTACGAATCTGAGAAACATTACTTGATGAAATTTAAGTAAACCTAGGTGGCTTACTGTGTTACGTTATTTCTAGTTTACAGATTTTTGTTGATGGCTTATTGCTGAACCAGATTGGGCGAAAGTAGTGTAGCATAGCCTGTAACGGCCAACAAACTGTAAAATGTGGGATGGTAGAATCTTTTTGTCAATTAGATTGGTTGGTTGGCAGACTGCACTTTTACAATCTGGGTTGAGACGAAATGTCAGATTGGAATGAAATTTGCGACATTGTCTGAAGCGAGAAGAAGTATTGTTGAGCTTGAATTTCCTGTAAATAACCAAGTATTACAGAAGAACTGATACTTTTTCGACTTTCTTGATCATTGGAAATTTGGATTCCTGGATAGGTAAGCCTTTTTAAAGAATTTTTTCTGGTGGACAGTCATGCGTATCGCATCGTTGGGTATCTGGCAGTCTTGAGGGAGCGCTATAACCTCCCCAGTGGGGTCAGCCCCAGAAGATGAACAGCTTTAACACAATTAGTTTTTTTGTGACTGGCAGATATCATGGTTTTGTATTCAGAATATCTTTGTAAATCGCTTTTCTTTTTTGTTAGTTAACATTATCAACACAAAATTTAATTGATCTTGGTTCCATCGCTGGTGGACAAGTTTAAAAACCAGTAGTGGGACCTAGCCAAGTTAAACGCGTGTCCCATTGATTCCTACCAAAGCACTGCTGAAGCAATTACTTGAGCAGATAGTACTTGAACTGTAAGTAATGACAAGAGCAATAATTGTACCACTACTACGAAAAATTTGAACATTTGGTCACATATTCCATAATAATCATAGTGCTTGCGATTTATTGCTTAAACATACCTGGAAAGGAGAGGCTATTGAGATTCGGTGGTTCAATTGCTGCATTCCCTAACAAAACATGATTACGCAGCATGTTTGCTTTGTACGGTTTATTCTGGAGCTTAGTCCCAGATGGGTCACCAACTTCTCCGTTACTATAGCAACACAAACTCTCAACATCACGATGCATGATAGAAAACCGTCTCAAGCACAATTATGTACGTCCAATAGGGTGTGCTCATTTGTGGGGTCCCATTGAAAAGCCTAAGGGCTCCAGTAACATTATCAACCATGATGCTTATAGAGATAAATTAATTACGAGAATTTGAAAACTAACCATGATGATGTAAAAAAGTCAGAATTAGTCAGCAAAGTAAAGTACTTTAGAATCTAAATTAGTCCAACGGTGCATCAAACAGTGACTGACCAGACAGTACAGCTTGAAGCCAAACTCAAGCTTGTAAGCTGAACTTAAAAATCCAAATTCCAGTCAAGGTGCAGTACACCATTATTGTACGCTGGTTTTGTTATTCAAATATACTAAATTGATTCACACAATTAGAGCTGTCTTTTGACATACAATATAAGTACGTAGGTCATACCGTTTCTGAGTAATATACTGAAAACTGGAAAACAAGGCTGGAAACTCTTAGTGTGAGCCTAGTTAGCATTGCAAATTAATAATATTTCAAGTGACAAAAACAAATGTGGCAAACGCATAATAATGAATATAAATTTCAATTTGTTGAGTTTGTAATAGGCTTAAATATACTCGCCTGCAATCTATATATATTTATTTCTCCTTCATTGAGACCTGTGAGTGTTATTGATTTGTATTCCTTCTCCATATTCTATGACTTAGCATATTCAATCAAATGTAGTTTTGGTTACGGTTTTCTCACACGGCCTATTTTCAGTTTACCCTCATAATAATTTCTGTGATTGCTGTCCATATTTTTTTCTTATAATAACTACCTTATGGTTGAAAGATTTTATTCTTAGTTGAAAATCATTAAATGCAAAAGACTTATTTAAGGCAGTGTGAAATATAGGTTTGGAATATTATTCAAAAATGCTTCTTGGAATTGTAATTTTTTTATTTGACAGAATTATATATCAGACTTATATATATCAGAATTATGTATCATTTTTATTTGACAGAATATATATCAAACTAACTGCCAATTAGATGAACCAATGCCATTTCAAACCTTACTACTGTTCTGAAGCAGAAAAAGTCAAACAATTATTATTAGTTGCAACCCAACTGAGTCCAGGGAGAAACCCTGCAAATAAAGTACATTTCGATATTAACCACAATACAGGCCAAAACAGTTCACACATATGATGGAAGAGTCTAATTATCTCTCTTACTTCCCTGGACTACACTCACTGACAGTGACACTGTCAATTATCTTATTCAGGCACGGAACAGCACATCTCTTTTAGTCGGGTAGTCTGTATTCCTCTTCCACTTACCCATCACAACAACCAAAAAAAATCAGAAAAACCCAAATCTTACGTTATTGGGTTTGATTACTAAAAACAAAACGTTCTGAGGCGTTTCCTTTTTATTCAGTATACTCTGTTGCAAAAGTCTCCTAAATCAAGCATTAATTTTTTTCAACAAATACTTTGTCAGCATTTTTAAATCCAGTGTTTAGGGGATAACTTACTTACAATACATTTAATGAGATATACCAGTTTGAATAGATGTTAATATTTTAATTGGTAGTTTAAGTGGGTAAGCTTTGCTTTTAAAATATATCATGTATTACTGTTAATATTTGGTGTTTTCAGAATATTTTTCTTATTATTAAATATGATAAGAATACCAGTTTCATACACTGTAAAAATAGTATTGTGAGTTAGAAAACCTAGATAATGCAAAAATCTGCTATAAGGATGCACTATGTCTCCTAATGAGGTTTTAGCGTTGTAAAGTACAACGTCTACAAACACCACGTCTAAAATCAGTCTTCCTATAACGAATATTACAAGATGCATGTTTAAACGTCTATGGAAAAGGTTCTAAACAACAACGTCTATAAGTGTCGTAAACCACAATGTCTACAGGTGTTGTAAATCACTTCTGTAGGTGTTGTACACCAAAACGACTAAAACACCTAGCAAGGCACTGAATGATTTCAGACATGTAATGAAGAGTATACGTTTTGCTTAACAAACCACATTAAGGATGACTCTTCATGATTAAAATATTTGTTATAATCCATTTTTGAAATGATTTTCAGAATTTCTTTGAAAATACTGGTGTTTAAACTGTGTTAATATCCCAGTTCGGTAACGTAAGTTAATAGGCATATAAATACGTTTCAGTAATTCTGGATATGTTGGTTACTGATGTGTAGTTAAGGCGTCAATACCAGAAAAGGTTTGATTGCCTCTTAATTTATTTAAAACTGTTCCGATGGGTTACTAAATAATTTACCAAAGCAAACCAAATACCAAAACTAATGCATAGTTGCATCTGAAAGTGATGTATTTAACACGAATTTCATGTGTAGAAATCGCTGTACATTCAGTCTGGCCAGACCATTTTGCCACACTTGATGCTTATGTATAGGGTCACCTCACCAACGTGGTTACCTTATTGAATTACCAGTTTTCACAGAATTGGTTGAACAGCAGTTCCTGAAGTAATATAAAAAAGCAATATATGAGTTTTCTTAAGTCTTGAACAACAGTTCTTAAAGCAATATAAAATGCACTACCAATATGTGTAGTCTTCGTGAGTGTACTTTTAACTGCACCAAAACTTAGAAATATGGAGAAAAAAAACAGTATGATAGACAACTAAAAACCCACCTAGCTAAAATAAAACTAGATGCATAGCAATGCCTTTGCACAAATAAAACAACTGAAAACCGTGCAAATTATTTTGTGTGGAAAATAGCATACTCAAACTGCGTTAACGATTTTGAATATATCCAAGAGTAAAAATCTTGAGGGAGGGGAACCTTTCTGCTCTTTTCTGCTTTTATTTCTATAAAATTCATTCAGTTTCCTATACTTTTAGAATAGATGTTGTGGCGTCGTTGCCACATGCCCTTTTGATAAGGCCGAAGTGCGTAACAGTTTTTAAAAAAAGGCGTTATGGCTGATAGGATGGAATCATCAATTAATTGCAGTGAACAATCGTGGAATGTGAATAAATGCTTAAATGTTTTGTCTCGATCACCAACATTAAGATTGCCCTGTCCCAAATTAAAACAAAGAGACTGGAATTTCAATGTTATGTCACTGCTATAACCCCTGCATGAGACACTACCCATACATAGCACCCAATATGGAAGACCCTGTACCAACATTTGATCTGAGGTGGTCTCATTAGGCAAAGTTTCTACAATAAATAGTAAATCAGCATTATCATTTGAGAGCAAGCCCCTCAACAATGGTAACTTACGCTTAATACCCTAGCATTTAAGAGACAGCATCTGAGAACATTGCAAGGTTTTGTAACGTGTATAAAGCCCAGGGACAATAGAATGTCTAATTGTCTAGCGAGTCACCCTACTATTTAGCAGTGTCCCTGAAAGGCACCATTCATGTCATTTTGCAATGCAGTATGGTTTTTATTTTTCGCACCCTGATCATGTTCTGCTTTAAGAGTTGGATGGACTCCATCACTTGCCAAGCACCTTTTTACAATAACCCCGCACAAATATCGACCAGGAAACGACCCATTTTTTCGCAAAGTCCAAACAAGCAGTAATTGCATTGCACAGGCTTCAGAATTAAATTTGTTTTCTTGGTAATAGGCCAACAATGAATACTTTGATTGCTGCTCTGCACTCATAAGCTACTTTGATAAATTTTGCTGTCTTAGCTATGATAACCTGTGACGAATCCTTGGGAATGTTGTTATTTCCTGTCAAAACCATACCCGTAGCGATTGAGATGCATTGCTCAAAACAAATAGCCTTCTCTCTCTTATGGTCTGCACCTTGGCCCCTACGCACACATATGTTTTGCATTTCTGCACTTTAAGCCTAATCCTCCTGGCATGTTAGTCCCCATAACAAACAGTTTACTGGTCTACTGGCCGCCACTGGGTCTCTTTTGCGCTGTGGGTTCATACTGAACACCTTCACTAGTCAAATATTCAGTTTTCTGCTCACTGGTACTGGATTTTGAGTTAAAATTCTCCAATCTCTGCAGCACTATTGGCGAGTCTGGTTAAGTTTTTCTTAATTGTATAGAAAAGGCTAAGAATATTTCTTTTTCAACATGAAATTCTTATGTAGACGCAACTTGTCTAAATTTGTTTTGTATGTTTAAACGTTACTCACTATGTGATTATCCTGGTTAAATAAATTATTTCTATTATTATTAGCTACAGTATCAATACGTGACGAAATTAGATCAGCTGATCCACATCCACAGTTGAGAAGAACGAAGTCAGTTTAAAATGATCTTTTTGAATACTGTTAACGTATGCAGAGGAAGTGATCATGTCCAATTTATGATCAAGGTACGAGAATGTGTTTAAAGAGTGACTCAGTATCACATTTTCAATTTTTTCTTCATGAAGACTCTTACTAGAATGACGAGAGTCTTGCATTTTGTCCACTTTGGATCCACGCCTGTATTACCAACTGGTTTAGCATTCAAATTTAGCACAGAGTTCGAGTATGCATTTAATTTCGCACTAATATCTTTGATGAGTGATTTTAGCTTCTGTATTACAGTGTAAAACCCACCACAAATACGTTCATTTTCTATCACTGCCAACCCAGCAGATGTCTTTATGCATTCAATACTCGGAATCAAATTTGTGATTAACACAGTCAAACAAACTTGAGAGATTTTTTTAACAATTTCATGTTTTCTGGTTTCGGTCGTGGCACAATTATGAAAACATGTATGCATAAAGAGATGTCACTGGATTTGTTTCTTCGAAGGAGGAATTTATTTTTTGTTTTAAGATCAATAAGACGCTCGTCATTGAAATCCCACTCATCAGTTTAAAAATAATACTGTGGTTACACCACACCAATTATATTCTGTGATCAAATTGTTTGAGTCATTATTTACAACCTGTAGTTTGGCAACCTGGAGTTGGGAACCGGAGGGGATCCCTGACACTAAGAGTAAAATCATTTTACCTGCACATTCCTGGGATATACCCGTGACATCACTGGCAACACCCAGAAACAGCTAGAATTTGTCGGTGTAATGAGGATGTAGTGGACTTGTCAAACTCGGCAAACCTCACTGCCTGTCTTTGAGATAGCACCAATGGAGTTTGTGTGTACGGTGGTCATCTCATTTGTACAAGTTAAGCCCGAGTGTCCATCCTTTAACCCAACACCAGAGCCCTGGGAGTTTGTAGAACCATTATCAACTT
Source organism: Lithobius niger (assembly GCA_023313725.1). Classification (NCBI taxonomy): domain Eukaryota; kingdom Metazoa; phylum Arthropoda; class Chilopoda; order Lithobiomorpha; family Lithobiidae; genus Lithobius; species Lithobius niger. The sequence continues at coordinate 18,486 of JAHWFP010199855.1, forward strand.
CGTTATGGGAGTTCCAGTTAACTCCAAGCTCAACCAATTTAACACTCATTTTACACGATATCTAGGTCTAGTGGCTTTATTCATCTGCAGTCATCCAATTAAAACATGATATCTGCACACCTACGCTTCCGTTATGATAATAATTTTACATGATGTTGCGTACACCATGGTATATTATTTGCGTTGGAGAACTCGTTTAAACAGTGATCGCAGTGTGTACTCGCCATCTTTGTATACCGCTGTTTTGGTGTGACCACAGGTGTGCACCCGCAAGCATTTGTAGGACTGAAGAAAGACTCTTTTAAACTGCAAATGAGCATTGACCCAATTTTTAACTGGTGTACAAATTGGCAGTTCTTTCTATCCTTCCATAAGTGCCAAATCTTCTCACTAGGAACTACGATGATAACCTTTAATTATGGCCGGGATCATACATAGCTTAAAGCTACCTCTAATCGTTTTAAAGATCTTGGTGTTTGGTTCCAGGGTGATATTATGCAGTTCACTACACATTGTAACTTTATTCCTTGTACCATCGATGCTCTGTTTCTGGGAACTCTGACACATAGCTTTTTGACTATAAATTCCATGTGGACCCCATGAGCTGTCGACGCGCCATTAAGCCTCAATTCCCCCCCCCCATGATGGAGTATGCTAGTCAGGTCTAGTCACTACGAATGTTGAATAATAATGACCAGATCGATTCGGTAGAAAGGAGATTTACCGAAATATTACCTGCTTTAGGTATGAAACATTATTGCCAGTACTGAGTGTATTAAAGTTGGACACTCCAGAATGTCGTCACCTGAGGACTGATTTTATCCTCACATACAAAATTACACACTGTTTGTTACCTGTGTTTCTACCTTTTGTTGACGTTTGCACTAACTCCAGAAGACTCGGAAACCTCTTAGGATTTTAACTTGAATTGCAGGAGATCCATCTTCACCATAAGTGTGATCCGTGGAAGGAATTCGTTGAGCAATAACATATGTCTCAGCCACATTTATTTATGTGTTTTGGAAACGTCTAAACTAGTGCGATCTGAGGGCTCAATTACTATGCCCATAAATTGTCTGGAACATTCCCTTTTAAATTTATAGTAAGAAAATCTAAGCTGCGACAAGTTTTTTCTGAACATGAATATGGAAAAAAATAAGAGGTGGATTTTAAAGCTTTTCTTTGTAATACCTTGGTATGCTATTAGTGGTCCACCTCGTATCGTTGTTTCCGTTTTGCTCTTTACCTGGCAAAATAAACATATAACAATATTCTCAAATTTTCAAAAAGTTGTTGGAAAATCAGTCACTGCGAAAGGCTGCAGTTTGACTTCGATTTTGGCTGTCAAACTAAAATGGCTGCAATTTTTGTTTGGTACAGTTAAATTATAGAAGAAATCTACCAAATAATAAAACCCAGGCACAATTTTCGTTTACTAAATTTGGGTAAGAGAACAGTTTAGTTGATAGTATTTTCATCTAAAGAATGAAATTCTTTTCCAATATGGATTATAAGAAAATATTTTAAACGTGAACAGTCAACCTTGAAATATTTTGTTAAGCTGAACCTTTACACTGAATTATATTTGTGAAACTATTTAGTGCCTTCCTAGGTGATTTAGCCATCGTGATTTAGAAGCTTTATAGACATTATGGTTTACAATACCTGTAGATGCTATGGTTTACACCACATATAAACGTTGTGGTCTACAATGTGGTCTATAGATGTTTAGATTTTAACGCCTTCAAATGCTGTGGTTTACTACACTTGTAGGCATTGTGATTTACAACAGACGTGATTTACTACACATACAGACGTTGTAATTTATAACACCGTTTCTGTCTACGTTTAAGCAGGCAACATATACAAATATTCGACGTTGGAAAACTGATCTTAGATGTTGTATTTGTAGACGTTGTGCTTCACAATGCCTTAACTCAAAATAAGACCCAGACTGTAGTCTTTAGTAGTAGTCATGCAGTGTAGTCTTTAGTGTAGTCTTGCAGTAAAATCTTTATAAATGGCAAACTAATTTTTCGGATTCTTGATGCTTGTCAGTACGAAGTTAATTCAATGTAAACCTTAATATTGTCAGAAAACTATTTGCCAGAATATGTTAGTTATCGTTAGTTGACTGTTGGTAAACTCCTTTATGAGCAAGCTATCAACCAGCTCAAACTAACTTCATTTCACTTTGTTACTTTTGAACCACGGAAGTTATTCACCCAGGCACAGAGTAGGACACTTAAAAGTACATTCTTTCCAGTGCCGTTTTTCTACATCATCTACATCAAGTACGGCCCCAAAGTATATTTACTTACCGTTAGTCCATCCCTTGCTAAAATTACGTTTTAAAATGATGCATCTAGGAGATTTCCTGTCGAATATTGGGAACTAATTTAATGGCATCCTGCGATTATATGATCATTTGCGCGCGTACAATAACCTTGATGTTAAATCTGTGTGTGTTCATGTACTCATTTTTATTCGTTTGCGAATAATTACCATGAGATCAAAAATCTAAAGGACTAACGTGGGAAAAATAAAAATTATTTATGCCAATAGATACCTGAAGAAATCATATAAGATACTCGCTTAAAAATTGATAAAGTGTGATGTTAAAATACGAAAATCATCTGGTTTGTGCCAACTAAATTTTTGCATTCATGCTGTTTCGTCTACTACATCCAAGGCCAATTGAGATAGTAGCTGCATTCATTGCAGCGAGGAACACAGCTACTATCTTAATTGACATTAGTTAGCCTTTTATTACTATGCAGAATCTCACAAAACGGTGCTATGAACTTTCTGAATGAACTTTCAGCAGTACTTCTTTACTGAATGAGTTATCGAATATTCACTACCTTCATACAGAACATGTTGTCAGTTTTGCTCTTGTAGAAATATTTAATCTCCATTTCATTTTTCATTTTCGAAGAGTCAAATACTTCCTGATCAGGAAAAGGTTCAGTGTGCTCAATGCCTATAATTTAAGTGGAAGGGGTTATAAATTGAAGTTAATCATAAACCCGAAAAAAAATTAAAATAAAACCGACAAAGTTCCATAACGTTCATAACGAACAATTAACGTTCATATTTCCTGTGGCGCTGTTACTCCCACCAGTGTTTTTAAATCATATGTAGTTAAAAATCGTTTAGACGAATGTAGAGGACTCAATTGGTTTCGCCAATAATTCGGTCAAACTTGTAAGCATGAGTGATAAAGTTGCCATTTTCATATTCACAACATCATGATGGGAATCTGATGACATAATCATATCCCTAACGTGATCTGGCCTGCTCGTGTAAAATTTAGATAAATGAATTGAGAAAATTTTTTTGAAAAACCTATAATTTTTTTTTTGCATTTTGCGCTACTTTCACTACTATTCTTGGAAGCCAAAGAAGAAGCATATTTGCTCATTATGATGTTTGTTAAACGAATACTTAGCAAGGAAGTTTTGGATTCTATTTATGAAATTGGAAACCGTTATGAAGACATGTTTTAAGTAGTGTTTTGCTGAATACACGTCGTTATTTTTTCACTAAATACTTTGAAAAAATTGCAACTATAATTACAACACACATTTTAACGAATAATTATTTGATGAGCTGTTTTGAGTTAAGTCAAAAATCCAACAAATCCTTCTCCGGGTGAATACCTTTGAGAATTACCATTTTAACTTAAACTAAATGCACATCTGACTTCGGTTCGTATAAAAATTGAACTAACTCATCAAAAAAAAATTTGCAAAAAAATCCTGTTTCGTGATGTCCATGAAAATATATGAAATGGCTTCGTTTTCACAGCCTAGCAGCATTTACATCAGCATACAAAGTTCCAATGTATGAAACAATATTGGTTAAATAATAGTCCATATTACCGAGCAATGTTTACTGATTTCAATGAATATCATGAAGGGTTGTATATTTTATATATTACGAAATGACTTATCGTTTGAAACATAGTTCAGTTGTCCGTAAAAATTAACTTCCTAAAATTTAATTTTGACAGAAGTAATCTTTTATTAATTTATCAATGATTTGGTGAAGTTTGTAGACAGACTAACTCAACATTTGACTATAATCTGTTATCTTAGAGTAATTTGATATTTCCTTCTGGTAGTAATTTCCGTATGATTTCAAACAGCTGTTAATGATTTCCCTACAGCTTGCAAAATGTAGAAATTACCATTGCCTATGTTTTACCTTCAAGGTTAACGAGACGAAATTAACAAGATGAAATTATTTAAATTATTTAAATTTTTCGTCCTAAAGTGAAGGAGGAGACGAAAATTTTATTTGTCATCAGTCCCTATATCTACCTTTACCCACTAAAACATCTGGATATGCTTAGTGGACAACCATATTTAAACTTAAGTTAAAATGCTGTCATTGTAATAGCTGTAAAAATAAGCTTGTCTTTTAGTAACACGTGTAAAATGTGTTTCAAGGTTTTAATTTTATCTATATCTAATATAACTAGATCATGATCTACATGTCTTACAGTTAGATGTCTCTTTACTTATAATCATGTTTTTATACATGCCAGCCTTGATAAAATTAATAATAATATTAAAATTAATGGTATTATTGAGTTTTAATTTTCCACCCTGCAAAAAATGAACTGCAGAAACCACATATTATCTGCAACGGAAGTGTTTAAAATGCCCACTCTAAAAGTTGCACTTTATATTTCATATTAAACTGCATTTAAATTTCAGCTACTTTGTTGATTAACGGTATTAAACTTTATTTTTTCAGTTAAACCTAATTTAATTTGCAGTTTAAATGCAGAAGAGGACCTGAAATGAAAAATAATATTGCAATACAAATTTGAGCAGTTCTACTCGAATTCAGCTTTATTTGTTCACTAAACAATTGGACAACATTTCAACAAAGAATACTGTGTGTACTTTCAAAATGTCACCGCCACACAGAAAACATATAGATAATTACGAAATCCCATGATCATCCTCATCTGGTTATCAAGAGTTAGCATTACCAAATTCTTTACATATTCTGAATAAAAGTTTACCTTTATTTAATTGAAAAAACTGAATTATGGAAAAACATTTGGAAATATTGGTTTCTTACATAGCCTTTCTACCTTTCTTTACTCTAACAAAGCATTTACGTTGTGCAAAATTAGTCTATCTTTTCAAAGCAATATTACCATGTATCAATGAAACACATCCCTTCTGATTTTAGTGATAATTAAAAGATCTTTTATTGCAAATCATTTATTTTAGTTTATGGTGGATATTGGTTACAAAACACTGACTCAACAAAAAAATCTGCTTAGTTTTTGTGGTTTTATTGAAGCTTTAGTTGGTGAATCAAAACTAATTCTTGTATAGAACAACCAAGTTCATTTTGAAAGTTACTTGATATTCAAAAACATTAAGACGTTTATTATTATGTGAGTAAAAATTTGTATTAAATGTGGAATCATCCCATTATAGTCATTACCGAGATTCCCCCATTATAATCCAAAAATTCCAGTGGTTCCTAAAGAGGCTGCATACTTTAATGTTACCACGGTTTACCCTGATTACAAGTTTCCCAGTGTATCCTTTCCAATCACCGACCAGCTGAGGTTCTTCAAAATTTATCATATTGAGCACAATCACTAACAGCCACTTTCACTCAGTAGAAAAAGTTTCCAAATACAGTGTATATTTTATAATTACCTAAACCGTAAAAGGAAAATTCATAATAGTAAAAAACCTAATAAAAATAAATACAGATAAAGACAGATAGCCGAAGGCTTAACAAAAGTTTAATAAAGACGGATGCAAGCCTATTTACGTTACCTTTTGGACTTGTATGTCAGACTTCCTAAGTGGGGAATCGAACCAACAACATTTGAAACCAAAGGCCGAGGTTTTACTGTTAAAAGGAAACGTCCATAGGCGGCATTTAACCTGTGCACATATACATATAAACATACACTTTCCATTCGCCACTGTAGGAATTCTGTTTTGCGTTGTTAAAAACCATTTAATTAAAACAAATGTTCACTCCATTTTTGATGCCATGATAAGGTTTTTTTTGGAAATGTGGTGTCTGTGAAATTCTTATCGATAACGTTTTCTTTTTTATATTATGAGGAAACGGACATGCCTACGGTAAGATATGCCCATTACTGTTTTTATGTCATTAGAATGATTCGTAAAAATCTCGGTTTCATATCTTTTATGTTAGAACAATCACTACGATAAATTCGTTTTTTTTTCAAATTCATGAAAATAACGTCATAGTGAAATTGTTAGTTTAATTGCTGAAAATACGACCCTGACTGCTGTTACCGTTTTGCCGTATTGAAAATGCAATACGAAGTGACGACTCATTACTGCATGTTATATTTACAATAATGTGTACCTCACTGAACATTGTTTTGTTGTCACTGATATGTAAAATACAAAAATTATTATAAACACCGTATTAATTCCATCTGGAGATTTTCTGGTGATAATGTAAAATAGAATCTTATGTGTCCAAGACTAGGTTTTGGATTAACAAAAACCGTAAGTTGCATTGTCGTATGTGACTGGAACATTGACATTCTCATGAAACTGCAGCGACACTGGTTTTGATATTTATTTAACATCTTCCACTACAAACAAATGCCCGGAAACGCCTTAATTCTAGTCGGTTCTTTTTACATAGACTGGTACTGTATCTGACCTTGTTTCTCCTTGATTCGAAGATACATAATGAACATCAATGTCTATATTAAATAGGATTGTTATTTTCTTTGACATTATCAGAATTCACACTTAGCTACAGTTTTGGAAAACGTTGATGGAAAATATGTCTACTTCTCTGAATCCAGTTCAGGGCATTTATACCAAAATCAAAAAGCAAAACAATAAAAATATGGCCTCTTCACAAAGCAACATTTAAGCACTACAAAGTTTAAACTTCATGGATTGAAAAATTTAAATATTAGCCATAATATATTAAGAAAATACATGTTTTATCATTAGAACCTCTTTCTTTTCAAAACAACACTGACGAAACAATATCATGAAAAAGCGATTGCATTTCATCGCTAAAAACCACATATTCAGTGTATCTACCCTCATTTTCTTTATTAGAATCAAGTAATTATAAAGTAATTAATGAAAGAACCATTTATTATGGGATTCGAACTCACTTTTAGGATTGTGGATGCTGTCAATAAAAAATTAATCCTCTGTAATAATGTTGGAAAAATATTTGGAAAAAATGTGTTAGCTAAATGTAAATCAGCTGTTATGAAACACCTTTATGTATAGGTCTCCACTGACTCAAATTAACAGCAGTTAATTCATTTTTCTTTTTTATTCTGAAGTTGGTTATGTTTTTAGTTTTAAATGTCTTAAACTCCACTATGGTAAGTGAATTCGCGACACTTGAACAAAATATTCCAATAAATAGATCTTTATTAAAATACATTAACTACAACGTAAAATATAATTTCTGAAATTCTCGATTACGGTTAACCTAAATCTGTACTAAAACAAGCAACGTTAAACTTTGCATTCGATTTGTACAATAAATATTAGATTTATCAAGAAGACTAGAATGTTAAGCTTCAATGTTAATGCACACAATGCTTCACTAAGCTATTAATTTTCAACAATGGGATTTGTTTTTTTTTAACAGTGGACATACATGAAAATTTTCTTACCCAATTGTCTTTCTTAGACAAATTCAGAATAAAGATAGACGTGAGTTTCACAGTGAGCGATGTGGGATATGGTTGAAAGCTTGGACGACAAATATAAAATTCAGTGCTAAATGCCTCGTAAACTGATTGATTTTCATAATATTTTCAAATTAGAATTAATATCCACACCTACAGTTTCTGACATGGAGCATGAATATGACTGCAGAACGTAGGAGTGTTTATTATCCTTCAGTCAATTGTGGAAATGGTTGACTCAATTTTCATTTGGTGGTTACGTTAGTAGTCCAGTTCTCGTTTGAAGACAAATAATGGAAATAAATTATTCAAAGTATTACATGAACTTTTAAAACATTGCGTTTAGAGAAACATAAGGTCTGGATCAGCTAAAAGCTTTGACCATGAAGACCAAGAAGACAAGAGTCCTTTTTAAACCTTTTTTTTGAGGGAGCAGCAAAGCTTCACAATGAGACATAGAAAATTTGCATATTTAAAATCTTTAAATGTTTCAACATTTTTGAACAACAGGCAAGTGCAACCTTAATTATGAACTATCAGAAATGCACACACAAAAAACTCATACAATTACGTAGCTTTAAAAGAGTAACTGCTCGTAATGTTGATAAAATAAATAATAAACAAATATGCAGTCGACACAGTATGGTAGTTGAGGCAGAACTAATAAATGCTATTCTAAAGGCCACCCGAGAAATATTTTTTATCGTATTTTCTCACATTATTTTCGAACCAATGAAGTTATTCAATCATGAACCACTTCATGACAATCGTATCTTTTGCATGACTGTTCTACTAGACTTAACTTTCACATTATGCTTCTTTACATAATGAATCATCGAAGCTTCGCAACTTTTAGCTAGAAAATATTGTCAGCCTTGATCTATGGAAATATTTAAATCTCCATTTGATTTTTTTTCTTTACGAGTAAATTTCTTCCTGGCCAAGATGGTTTAGTGCTGTTAGTGTCCATCTGGATCTATGCAAACTATTTCGAACCTATTCTATTATTTTAGGCCACTTGTTTAAAAGTGGTCATAAATTTAAATATACTTTAAACCATAAACCACCAAAAGACTTTGAAATAACAAAGCTAAAAAAGTTGCATTAAGCAACACTAAACATTCATTTTTTACGTGGTGTTGCCACTGTCAACAGTATTTGGAATTCATGTAAACTTTAAAATAGTTTATAAGAGAAGTTTAAACTCATATATTCCTTGTGAAGAGGTCATACATTTTTTTCAATAATGCAGTAAAAACTGTAAGCTAGAGGTAAAGTAGTCATTTCCATACTCGTAACCATCATGATGCAAGCCTGTTAACGTCACCTTGTTCCTTAACATCATCTGAATTGTTTCTACACAATTTAGATATCTGAATTAAGAAACAACATTCTGAAAAAAGTTTTTGTTATATTTTGCACACTAATCAAATCATGTCCACAGAAGCCTACAAAGATAAATTTTCTGTTCAGTCAGGAGTAGGGCATCCAATCATAGAATCCTGGGGTTCGTTATCCCACAATCCCGACCATTCTATAGTCCAAAAATCCTGCGTTTAGAGCTGTAAAAATCCCGGGATTTTCGGGATAAAACATGTACTAAATGCGTTCTGAATGTATTCTTGTTTCATGAAATTTGTGCTAACATAAAGTAAAATAATAAAATTGCATGATAAGTACAAATGAAAAAATTCAGCATTCAGTTACTTAGCTTTCCGTTTCCACAAGTCAAACTCTAGTTTTACAACTAATAACCATAGGGAGCCGTCACGGACAACATCATACCAACAACAGACAAAGATAAAGGGCGAAAACACTGGAATGCAAACTAATAAAGGTAATCGTCCATTTTCACTTTACATCTACTAATAACTCTTTCTGCCAGATTGACTTGCTTCGGGTTGGATTCGTTTTATACGAAAAGCTTCATTTATACTACAGATACCAAGAGTGCCACCCATCCTATACTGGGGGCTACAGGCGAAGCGGCAATATAATCGCAAAGACCCCAAAAACGACAAACTGAAGAAAAACCAGACCGAAAAATTTAACCAATTTCGATTTACAGCTACCCACTTTTTGATGTGTTTCTGCTTTAATATGGACATACAATACCTTTTTACAATCACTGAAGTTTCCCCTTGCCTACCGCTAAGTTTGCTTTATTCCAAAACTTACTACTTGTCAGGCTGCTTACAAAACAATAAAGGTCGACAATGAAATAGTATTTTCTGCATTATTGAAATGGACCGCCATTGCCCTCATATCATTCACGTGTAGAACCACAGTCCAATCTCCTTTCTAAAATATTTGAAAAGCATAATGGCCCGTAATGACAAGTTTCGTAGCTTCAAATTTGAATTTTCGATTTTTTGTTGCTATAAACAGCCAAAATGGCCAAAACACTCGCTGCCTATGACATTTATTTATTATAGCTACTGTAGTACATTGGCCAATGGCCGCACAAGAAGGTTTGACTGCAGTTTTAGATGCGAACAATACGAGAGCAATGGCGGCCGATTTCCATCACGCTAAAGGTGCTATTTCGTTGTCGAATTTTATTGTTTTGTAAGCAGCCTGAGAAGTAGTAAGTTTTCGAATAAAGCAAACTTAGCGGTAGGCAGGGGGAAATTTCAGTGATTGTAAAGACGTATCGTATGTCCACATTAGAGCAGAAACTCATCAAAAAGTGGCAGTTGTAAAAAATTTTGTGGTCTGGTTTCTATTCGGTTTGTCGTTTTGGGGGTGTTTGGGGTTATATCGCCCCCTCCCCTGTAGCCCCCAGTATATGTTGGGTGGCAATCTTCGTATTTGTAGTCTAATTTAAGCTTTCCGTGTAAAACGAAACCTACCTAAACAAATCGATCTGGCAGAAAGAATTAAAAGTTGTTGTGAAGTGAAAATGGACGATTGCCTTTATTAGTTGGCATTACGGTGTTTTCACCCTTTATCTATGTCTGTTGTTGGTATGATGTTGTCCGTGCCAGCTCCCTGTGCTAATAACAGCATCTAAATTCTAGATTGAGTTTCAAACTAAAAATAGTTTCACTGGACTTTCTACACTTTCAAAGAAAAATAGATATTATTTAAGTTTTGCATTCGTCGTTTGGCTAACTTTCACATCACCAAGTGAAGTACAATTAATACACAATGATACAAACATACGGAAAAACTTATTAAATGTTATTTCTTTATTTGCCATCCTGCTACAGCTTCATTGGTCATCATTAAAATATGCGAGTCTTTAATTCCAGCTTTGACAATTCTAACAGACGCCATTGCATTCAATTAAATCGGTTACACATCAGCACTACAATGCAATCACCTACTCGTACTAACTGAACAAAAAATGGCTTTGCCATTTAGAAAAAAGCATTGGAACCCGAATATCCATGGAACTCACAGTCACGTGGTTACACAAATAAAAAACGTTTGGAGTTCGCAAAAGGAAACAAACTATAAATTGAACTTTAATTCCAGGGAACAATGATTGTATTTATTCCTTTTTAAAAACCGAAAGTGAACGCAATTGGTGTTTATTTAAGCATGCATTTTGTTATTTGGGATTTGTTTTGTTTGTGTTTGTTGGGTCATGTTTTAATGCAGTATCATATGAGTGGCTATGTGTAGTTTGCATGTGCATTTGTAATGTGCCAAACATTAAAGTGTTTTGTTTTAAATTTTGTTTTTATTGATTTTAAATTTTCTTCATTTCGCGAAAATATCAAAAAGTGAATGCAAATTGTGTTTGAAATCGACCCTGTCTGTGAGCGTGTGTGTGGGCGTGTTTAATTTGTGTAATATACTGGCATTTTACTATAATTTTTTGTATTCGTTTTGTACAGTTGAATTGGAGTTCAAATTATAGTTAGTTTTGGTCGAGTAACGTCTAATCCGTTTTTTATTTGTGTGATTTCAGAGCTCTAAGTTCCATCTCTAATGCTAATTTCTTAACAGCAAAATCGTTTTTTATTCAGTAAATTAGTTTGGTTTCTCTTTATTTTTTTTTTGTCATTGTAGCGGTCTGGTTTACCACGTTTCTATTAGCCACCCAATTTTGTTAGTAAAAAAAGAAGCAATGTCCGTTCCTTTGTGGCAACACACTAGCATGTGTCTAGATTTTGTGTTTGTCAGTTCGGCACATAGTTGATTCACATTCATAAATTCAATATCCTAAACTAGACATGAGTGATACGATGATCTTGAGTACCATGAGGAATTAGGCATGCATAAAAACGCGAAGAAGATGATTAAACGTCAATTTTTCGTTGGTAGGCTCATTTCTAACATGCATTTCCCAAGTGCATCTTCTAATGTGGCCTTTAGTTTAGTCACTGGCTGCAGTAACTGCACTATATAGTACAGAATGTGTAACATATTACAACAAGATAAAAAATAAAAATTCCAAAAAGTCGCTCTGATTTAAAAAAGAAACAAGTACAAACAGGAAAACAAGACAAAATTGAAACAAGACCACCACACATTTTCAGAATGTTATTATATGATACGATAAAAATAATCTTCATGGGTGAATACCATTGAGCATTACCACACTTAACTAAAAATAAAAGCGCATCCAACTTTGTTTTGTAGAAAAAAATGAAGTAACTGGAGCAAGAAAACCATTTTGAAAAAATCTTTCTTGTATGTCCTTGATAAATAAGGAAATGGCTACACTTTGACAGCCGAACAAGGCATTTACATCAGAATAATAACTAATAAATATAATTGGTATGCCGTTCCAAAGCAATATTTACCGATTACAACGAAAAACCATGTAAGTATGGCTCAGCGGTCAGACCTCGACATTTGTTTTAATTCCCCATTCAGGCAGTCTGGTATTTAAGTCCAAAAGGTGACGTAAATTGGTTTACATCTATATTCTTTAAAGCTTGCATATTTTAAATATAACAGAAGGGCTTGTAGCATCAACTAATATTTTTTGGTTACTTCCTAATAATTACTTCCTAAAATTTATTGCTAACATAAGAATAATAAATAATAAAAAGTTTTTTCCAACTCACGGGTGGAAAGAAACTTGAAAGGCGCAGCCATTTACACAATTCCTAGTCGTTAAAAGAAGTTTAGAAATCGGGTAAGAAGTGTAAGTCTGAAGAATCGAGTTATTAAAGGATTATTTTACTAATTTAGCTTTGATTTGAAGAAGATTCTATCAAAATAACTCATTATTTGTCTCTGATCTATAATGTTTACTTAATTTATTTCTTCTGGTAATAATTTCAGTTTAATTTCTAACAGTAGATAGTGATTTCGCTCTTATTTTGGGGTGCTGGCAAAATTGAATTCGCCTATGCCTTACTCCGATGGTCAACATGATGAAATAAATGATATGAAATAAATAATATGAAATACACTTAAATATCTACCCTAACCCACTAAAGCATATGGAAGTCCATGTTGGGCAGCCATGTCTAAAACTTAGGTTAAAATGCTTATGTTGTAACGGATGTAACAAGAAGGCTTTCTTTTAGTAACATGTGTAAAATGTGTTACACGTTTTTGTTTGTATCTGTAGCTAATTTAAGCAGACCGATGAGTAACGTGTATTACATTTAGATATATCCAATAATATTCCTGTTTTTTATACACACAAGCCTTTCCAAATTTAAGATTTGATGTAATTAGTAGAATACCTGGGTTTTACTTATCCACCATGTTGAAAACTAACTGCAGAAAACTGCAAAAATACGTGCAGGCAAAGTTTGGTAAATTACCCCCTCAAAAAACTGAAGTTTATATTCTAAATTTAAACTGTAAAAAAATGTTAGGTACTTTTCATCTTAAATGTAGGCAACTTTAGTTTTTCAGTGAAACTTTTGCTAATTTTCATTTTAAGTATAGAAGATGAATATTTCAATGCAAATTATAGAAGTCGTACACTTGACTTCTACTTTATCTGTTAAGTAATTACTAAGATAAAATTGCACCGAAGAAGTACTGTCAGAATGTCACTGCCTCATAGAATACATATCGATAATTACGGAATTTCTGTACTATATTTATCGGATGCTAACCAGTTAGCATTACCACATTCTTTACATAATCTCAGTACAAATTTGCATTTATTTTTTAAAGCAGTATATACTCGTTTCTGTGAAAAACGTCCCCTATGTTATATTTTTCATAATGTGTGCCTCATTAAAGGTATTATTTTGTTGTGTGTGGATAGTGAAATATAAAAATTATTACTAAGAACTTGTTATTACCACGAGAAGAATTTCGGATGTTGATGTGAAATGGAATCTTTTACATGTCCAAAAAAAGGGTTAGGAGTAACAAAAATCACAAGCTGCATTGCCATATGTACTTGGGTCGTTAATATTCCCGTGATGTTACCACAACAGGACGTCGATGTTTTGTAAATATCATCCACTCATTTCAACCGAACTATTTCAAAAAACATTAAAAGCAGTGAGTTGAGAGAAAACAAAGTAAAAAAAAATTTTACAATTTTCTTGAAAAAAAACCCAGCTTGAGGCATTTATGTCAGCATCAAAAGTCAAGAAAATAAAAATATGGCCTCTTTACAAAGTAATATTTATCCTCATCAAAGCTCAAAATTAATGACTTGACAAATTTAAATCTTAACCAAAGAAATAAAAAATAAAGAGTTAAAAATTAATGTTAATATTTGCTAAAACAAGATATTCAGCACATTTATTCGTTTTCTTTATTATTAAACCTCATTAACATAATAAGGTAATTAATGCACGGCCAACAATTATAAGGTGAGACTACACTTTTCGGATTTGTGTATGAAAAATTGAAATAATGTTGGAAAGACGTTGGAAAAAATGTATCAGCTAAATAGTAGATTGCTGTACCATGTTTCATAACATAATATGAATTGTTTATATAAAATAAGATAACTGAATTATGAAAAAAAATATTGTGAAAACTAAAATTTTTCGCCATTTTGAACCTCTAACACACTATGTCCACGGTAGCATAGAAAGTTTAATTTTTGTTCAGTCTTGAATTGGATAAACGCGTATGTAACAAGGAAGATTTTCAAAATATATGTGGCTTAAACGGTTTTTAAGCGGGTTTTTGGTGATTGTAGATCATTATTTGTTCACTAATTACTTAGACATGATTGTAAAAAGACATAACAATACACATTTTCACAGAAGTACTGTTTGATAAGATCGAAACGATTAAGCAATAAATCCAATAACATCTTAACTGGATGAGTACCTTTGTGCAACACCCTATATAGTTAAACTAAATTCACATCTAACTTTGCTTTTTTGAAATATTTAAATAAATGATTCAAGGAAATCATTTAGAAAATAATCCTTTTTATTGTATGTTCCTAATAAGAAATGAAATGACTGCATTTTCATAGCCAAACAAAGCATTTACATTATCATAAAAATTTTCTTTATATTCAGAAGCATTATGAAGTTTATAATTATGTATGTAAAGATTGGTAATAAACCAGGAATCATCCCATCATAGTAAGTTCTGAGATTACCCCTTATAACCCAAAGATAAGAAAAAACCTGTAGTCTCTCTTCTGTCCCTGGGTTACAGGGGCTTTGCTAGTGTATCCTTTTCAACCACCAACCAGCTAATCCTCCTAAAAAAATTATCCTATTTATCACAAGCCACGAACAGTCACTGTGACTGAGCAGCACAATCTTTACAAAAACAGCGTAGATTTTGTTAAGGCGTTAACCGAAAAAGGTAAATTCGTAATAGTTTTCATAAAATAAAAAAAATTATTTATTAACTTTTCACTTTCCATTTTCTGTTATTTTTAATGCAGTGGTATTTGTGTTTTTGAAATTTTGTCTCCTGCAAGAAATTTATATCGATTATGTTTTCTTTTGCATTAATAGGACATGATGAGGAAGATGGTGAGATATGAACATTATTATTTTATTTTATTTTATTTTATTAAAGTCATTTGTGAGATTATAGAATTAATATCCTCAATGATAGTACAACCATTACTGACAATTTATTATTTGAAGAATAATACTTATACTTAGAAGTCTTTGTCATCAGGAATCTGTTGCTTTTAAAATTCGTGAAAAAACCATCATCATAAAGTTACTGGGTAGCCACTGGAAATAATATTATGACTCCTGTTACAGAATCTGGCTTATTAGACCTGCAATGTAAAGTGGCAAATCATTACATCATCTTATATTTACCACTATGTTTACCTCAACGAACATTTTTTTTTGTCTTTGGAAAGTGAAATATAAAAATTATTATTAACAAGTTATTAAGACCACCTGAAAAATTTCTGATGATAAATAAATAAATAAATAATGTTTCATACCCTCAAGAGGGCACAAGAGGTGATAATGGGTTGTTTTATCAATCACTTGTGATTATCCAATTTACAAGGTAAAACTCACTACAAATGTTAATGTAACATATTAAAATGGCATAATATCTATAGTTTCCTAAAAATGAGTAACTAAAACATCCATATATGTTGATATTTCGTCAATGGTTTTGTAAATTAGGTTAAAAGGAACAGTACTATGGTGACTTCAAGTATATGCATAGGTCTTCTAGGTCTAGGGTCTTTTAAAAGAAGTAGCCAAATAAGAAGAAGCAACTTCCTCATTTGGGAAATCTAAGCAGGAACAACTTGATGGAAAAATAATACTTCCTCTAGTTAAGTCTGCACATTGGGAGAAAGAATTTGAGGTTGTGACAACGAGTTCTATTATATGTTTGTCTGGCAAAAAGTGGCAGTTCAATGGTAATAGGTGATGCAGAATCTTGTATGTAAGTAGCAACACTTTTAGACGTGGAATCTCTAATGAATCAACGTAAAGTATTTTTAGACGTTCAGGATATGAAAAATATTTTCGTCCTGGGATTGTTTTTAAAAAACGTCTCTGCACAGATTCATCCTGGTCAATGTCCTTCAATAGGTGCGGTGACCAAATTTGGTTAGAATAATCGAGGATGGGGTGCACATATACTTTGTATGCCTAGCGTAAAATACACCTAATTCCTGATGTGAAATAGTGGCAAACAATGACCACACGGTGGTTTGCGTTCATGGGTATGAAACAGCAATGAGATATAAGTTTGAGGTCAGACTGTAAGCCAGACACCTAAGTCTTTCTCCTTGTCGACTGTTCACAAGGTTTCGTATTCAGTAAAGTAGCTTATGTTATTAAAGCTCTTCCCAATGGTAAGAAACATGCATTTATGTTTTGCAATAGGCATCTGCCAGATTTCCACCAAATTTTTAACCTTGTTTATGCAATGCTGAAGAAGCCTGCCATCTGCCTTACAGACCGTAGCAAAGTGAAGCTTGAGATCGTTGGCAAACTTGGCATGCTTGCCAGAGGCCCCATTGCATTTCAAGTAATTTAAGTGGAGTATAAAGAGTAAGGAGCCCGCGACTGATCCCTGTGGTACGCCGCTTATAATCATTGAATCTTTTTACATTGATGTACCAATGTTCACAAGCTGGGTTCGATCAAAGATACATGCAGCTCTCCAACTGAATAGATTTCCTGTACAGCCAAAGTCTCTCAATTTAGGAAGAAGCTTTTAATGCACAACCGAATCAAAGGCTTTTTGAAAAGTGAAGAGAATAATATCGGAAGCAATTCCCATGTCCAAAGCTCCAGTCCATTGGTCCTGTGGGATGGGTCACTGAGTCTCTAGGTAGGAAACCGAATTGATCAAGAACAATCAGTTGATGTTTGACAATGAGGCTCATCATATCATTCCGAATAATTAATTCTGTGATCTAGCATGGTACTAATGTCAATGAGATGGGTTGATAGTTTTTCGGATAGGCTGGGCTCCCTTTTTAAAAACAAGAATGACATTTGCTGTTCTCCAATGACTCACTGTAACACCCGTGTGATACGACTGGTGTAAGATTTTTCCAAAGGAGTCGAAATATGGTAGCATATTTGTTTGTAAAAATATGCCAACAGAAATATCGTTGCTTGGCCTCATCCCATTAATAGCAAAGGTGATGTCTTGGAATTTGAGTGTTACAGCATTGCAAACATATTTTATGCTTGTTTACTGTTTGTTGTTTCCATGAGTGGGTTTCGATGCGAGTTGTCAATCTGAACACCATATCTTAAAAATTCAGCATTCAGTTTTGCCCAAATTGTGGCAGATGACCTTATTTTCTCTAAGTAAACTAGTGAGTAAAAAGATTAAAAAAATTGAATCTCTGCACACAAATTTGTACTATAAAAAAAGCAGAGCATTTGAAAGACTCTAATATCCAAGTGGAGTTAGTTAATGCTTGGCTGGAAATGAGAACATTTCTTTATTTAAGATTTCTGTGACACCAGAAAAGGAAATGACGGTTCTGGATGGGTTTAGCAAATGTCTTTGAGACGGTTTACCACTCGGGGCCCATAAATTCACAGAAACAGTAATGGATTTAAAAATTGTCACTTTTAACACTTAATTTGTTCAAACGAGTCGTGCAAGGACTGAGAAGTCGTTGCAACATTGTGACGTTATGCTTCTCCAAGAAAATTGGCTGCCGTGTGAGCTGCCTTTGTTGGGCGATATTCATCCTGAGTTCTTCACTATGAGAGTTTCCGCTGTGAACGATACATTAAGTATCTTGCTTGGTAGGCCGTATGGCGGACGTCTTGTTCTCTGGGGCAAGTCCCTGTTTGCGGATTAAGATGGTGCCCACACGATGCTTACATTATTGCTGTCCTCTGTGAAAGTGGTACAGCATCCTTTGGCCTTAATATGTAGCTTCCTGTGGACAAACATGTTAACCAGGAGAAGTCTGATGAGTATGGGGTGATTGCTACGGTTATTCACTAGATTGCTATGCCATGTATGTTTGTAATGGGTGATTGGAATACCAATGTTGGGTCAGCCCTCTATGGTGAAATGAAAGACTGGTGCACTGACAACTGCATGATTATTGTGGACAGCGATTGGCTGGGTGATGACTCATAGTTCTTTTTTGTCAGCAATTCTTCTGGGTCTTTCTCTTGGATCAACCATATTGTTGGGACCGGAGCTACTGCCCATTCCACAAGAGGGTGCGAGATCTTTTACGATGTTTGTTTCAATGATCACCTTCCGGTGTTGATCAGTGTTGAAATCCATGGGCTCGAGACTACTGGTCCTAGTGTTGATACATAGGGTGGTGACGATGGATTCATTACTGCATTCCTGACATCAAGGGAAACGTAGTATTACACTCAACTTACACGGAAGTATTTGCCAAACATTGCTCTTTACGTGGAAGTGGTGGAATGTAGGAATCCACGATGTGTGAGTAACATTCCTAGAGAAGCTATTGCCCTTTTTTGGTAGTGTTGTTGAGGTATTAAAGAAGTCTAAAATTGACGTGCCTTGCCCGAGTGGTGCACGATAGGATGGTTCTAATGGAAAGGGACATCCTCACAAGGTTGGCTGGAATGTCTGCATTAAGGAAGCGTACGAAGGTTCCCAATCTGCATTCCGTATCCGAAAACAAAACGGTCATCACAGCCATGGCATGGACTACCAGAACATGGTGACCAAAAGGAAGACGTTCAAGAATTGTTTCAACTGCTGCAAATGGATGGAGACTGAGCATCACAATAATACGCTAGTGAACAATGCTTTGCATAATGATTGGCGTGGATTCTGGTCTGTCACCAATAATAAATAGAGGCGGGATTCTGTGACCATTGTTGTTGATGACCTTTCTGGTAATCAGAATATTACCAGCCTGTGGGCGCACAAGTTTCGTAGCTTGCTCAACAGTGAGTAAAAGTCAATTCAACATGATCCTATCCTTCAGGAGGTGCAAGACAGTGGGAGCTTCAACACCTCCACTACGAAGGAAATGGATGAAGCCTGTCGGAAATTTGGTGTGGGGAAGCTTGTGGGTCTGATGGACTTAAGCAAGAGCAGATTAGGTATGCCTGGGTCGAGATCCTCGATCTGCTGGGTAGAGGGTTTAGCACTTGTGTTGAGTGCTCATGGCTGACAAAGATGGTAATGAATGTCACCATCCATCTTGTTCCTAAAAACATGACTGTAAATTTAACCGACAGCAACAACTACAGCCAAACTGCATTGGTGAGCATTCTCTCCCTGGTTGTGGAGAAACTTCTCATGATCAGACTTGAACGTTTCTTGATGACTTACTTCAAACCAAAGCACACCACCGAACAGGCAATTCATGTGCTTAAGGAAACGATCCGGCACTATTGGTATGAACATAGCCCTGTTTTTGTGTGTCTCCTGGGGCATATGACTGAGTTAATTGGGGGGGTCATGTTTTGTAAGCTGATGGACAGTGGGATTTCGAAGTTGGGCCATTCAGCTGCTG